>DWNE01004834.1:0-14682 GCA_018249875.1 Cecropterus toxeus | reverse complement strand
AAGTGCAGGAAGATAAGAATATTTACGAAAAACAAATATACATATACATTACACGAGCGCTTACGAGTCTTCTTGCATGGTATAAGGTATCCTATGTGTTAATTCAGGCGATAAACTATCTGTACGTCAAATTCATTTAGTACATAAGGACGGTGTCCAGGTGGAATATCCAGTGGGAAGGTACCACCGCTACATCTATTTATAACGTTCTTGCGTTTCGTTAAAGGGGTGATTGCCGGCTTAAGTCCTCGGGAGCAACAAAACATTTGTGATCGACTTCATATAGAACTTTTCTATATAAAGTTGCTTATATGTCCATGGGGGGGAGTAACCTCTTAACATCAGATGGACTGCATGCTAATTGCTACTTCAATCTGAGAAAAAAATCAATTGCATTTTTTCTTCTATACCCCTCACTCGACATTACCTTGAAACATACGCGTAGTCATTGTACATTGATAATCCTCAACACGTGTATGAAATGTTGTATAATAAACGGCGATAAACGAAATTTCATCGAATAAGATACCGTAATATGTAACATGATATTTTCCTTGTACTATAGACAAGATATCGTTGGAGAGTAGGCGGAATAGTTTAGGTTAGTTATTGGGATCTAGGGACATCGATTTTTTTTTATAACACAGAAGTAGCAAATTTTCCAGGTGGTAGAACCAATGTGGTTCGACCGGGGAAGTACCACCGCCACACCTATTTCTAGCGTGAAGCATATCGTGCGTTTCGGTGGAAGGCTGGTAGAGTATGGTAAGGGACATATTTATTCGAGGCGTTCCAACTTAGTCCTTAGGAGTAGCAACGCATCTATGGGCAAGCTCAGGGAAGACTATAATCTTATCTGAGGTCGATTACAGGTGTCCATGGACGGCAGCAACCACTTGCCATCAGGTGAACTGTAGGCTCATTTTTTTATATAAGAATGAAGTAACAAACGAGCATGCAGCCCACATGATGGTTATTACCTTCCATGGACACTTATAAGCAACTTCATATAAAATATGGGTATGGAACAGGTGGTCGACCACAGACGCGTTGCTACTCCCGAGGACTGAGATGGTCGCCTCATATAAAAGTGAGCCGGCAACCAGTTGGAAGGGTTTCCTCCTCGCGCAAGAAGGGTGTGGCGGTGGTACTTCCCCGGTCGAACTACATTGGTTCTACCATCTGGCAATTATACTAATTTAAACTATTTACATTGTCAGTCGATAATAACGCGGACCGTCAGAGGAGTGACGTTGTCATCGAGAGATGTCTGCGCCGACATCGCCAAGCGCGTATGTTTTCAGGCACTCAATCAAATGCCTCACACTTACGTACATCGGCCCACCCGTGACGTACGAGAGTAGTGGAAATACGTAAAACCTATGCTTTAAAACGTCTTGGCATCACGAATTGGCAACACGCTGCGTATAATATTTCATAGCGGACGTTAAGAGAAAGTGAAATGGACCACAGCTGGTGACTTTGTAGATAGTTTTTGGAACGATATTTCGTTTTTCTTTTAGATTTAAATTTTTGAATTTTTTTGCTACTCTTACAGCTCATTATGAACATGTGATGGTTTTTTTTTTAAATTTCAATTTGCCTATTAATTTTGTGGATCTAATGTGCGTCTCAATATGATACATATAGGATCTACTCCAGTTATTTAAATTTGTTTTAGTTAGTAGCGCTTACTAGCAGTAGCATAGCAGTAACTTAACTCTAAACTTTAATTTAACATTGATGGAATTTATAGGGTTTAATGGCATATAAAGTACCTTACGATATTACATATGACTAAACATTCTTAATAATTCTTTAGTAGATTTGTTCCATCCATCCATCCATCCAGTAGATTTGTTTTGATACTATTTCAAACAAAAGATATTTCTATTCCACTATTTTTTTCTCAGCTCTATGTTTATTTATTTGGAAACGTACGTGATGTACAGACACGCGTAACAATTTTTTATACGATTTTAATCTATATCATATCAAAACCTCTCGAATATTTTAGAAGTGTCAATCAAGACATATTTGGGTTGTCCTTGTAATTAAGTTTTTAATGCTAAATTAATCATTTTCTGTTATTATTCTCTCTTTCACACATAGATATAAAGACAAATATCTACCTTATATCTAGACCGAAAATAAATATCTATATTGGTCATTAACTTGATTACTTAACAATTACACAGGGTACTTATTGTCAGCTGGGAATGAACATCTCAATTAGTAAAATTGAGTATTACCATCCGAGTTATCATAAAAAAATTGGGATAAAAATACCGCTTAACTCAAGGTCGGTCGCACTGTTAACGGATAATCTTATACGACTTTGTGTGCGTATTTTAGTGGCTCAATAAAACCGATTTGGACTCGAGTGTGCGCCAATCTGCGCTGTTAGACGTAATTCCACTGCTGGGTAGTCTTTTTTTTTAATTTTACCTTTTTAGCAATAAGCCAGGCGGGCCACTGATGGAAAGCAGTGACTGTCGCCTATGGATATTTGTCACACCACAGTAGTCGTCTATACATCGTCAACCTTGAATAAGACTGCACCTTTCTTAAAGATCCCAATGTCGCTTAGGGAATACTTCAGGAAGGAGAAAGGAGATCTTCATTTAGATAGCGAAGCGCTTAGTTCATAGTTCATTATGCCGAAATTTGCAGATCTCACACATCTTTAAGATTTTTTTTGTGTGGACTATCATGCATATTTTCCGCCACCATTAAAGAATTTGATGACATATAATATGCACGTGAAATTTCTGGGATTCGAATCCTGAACCTTCTAGTATGAGTTGCCAAATAACAAAACTACCAGGCTATCAGCGCAGCGCGGAGCGTTCGCGCGCCAATCCTAAATACTGCACGTGCAATTCGCAATATTTGCACAAACCGCGGCCAGCTTGTAATTATACATACGGCCGACCTTGTTTCCATGTCAAATATTTACACGCGGTTACGAAGGCGTTTCCCAAACGTCGAGCCTCTTGTTGCCCGCCGTGATATTTGTGGAGTGGAAATGTTTTTATGTTTAATTTATTTTTTTGCTTAGTCTCGTTACTTAGTATTCAGAGTGGATTTATTAAGTAATTACCAAGTTTCTACGATAGTAGAATTTTATACGTAGCATTCTAAGAACTTAGAACTTGAATTAAGCGAATTAAGAGAACTGTGGTTCTCTGTAATTTTACTACAGATTCAGAGTAATTTTTACACCTACTTAGACAAATACTCCCGTACTTTAATGCATATTGGTTAGTTGCTTCCTAATGTCTAACTAAGAATCTTTTTTGTACATTAATACCATTTTGGAAAATGTCGTGTGTTATCAATTGCTGCTCACTAGACTCTTAAATAAGTGCTTTTAGAGTAAAGTGATACATATTAAATAGCGTATATAGATAGCTATATAAAGCTGTAGGGAAGAGTAGACTAAAAAGGCGAAGATAATATTGTAAGACAAAGCAGATTAAAAATATTCTCTCAGCTGAAGACGCTAAAAAGTTTTGTAATAAATTATAATAATAATTTTGTAGGCATTAAATCTTACGGGAATGCCTAAGTTTAATAGCTAAATCTTAATTACATTCTTGCCTTTATACTTACTTTTCGTAAGTTACAAAAAAATTAGGCAAAAGCAAAGGGATGTTTTTTTGTTAGAAGAGGATTGCTAGGCGTTTTCATTTTATCAATCCGCATATAATTATATGCGCATTGTAAAATAGAAATAGAAATGTAATGTATACATAGAAAGGTAATTTACTACTAAACGCCAATCATGCATACTTAATAATAGGTTAAGTGCGAGAAGAACTCGCTCGCTGGAGATCCGTACTACAAAATATTTAACATTTTTTTAGTTACTTGTTATCATAGTAACTATAAAAGTGCATGCATTGTCAAATAAATAATTTCTACCAATTGCGGCTTAATAGATAGATTTAGAATACGTACTATACATCGTAAATTTTCAAGTGTATAATTATTACATTTCAAAATATTACATCACTTTGACGGACGGACGGCGCCTGCTAATAGGGTCCCGTTTTTACCCTTTACTTAAAGAACCCTAAAAAAGGTTTTCTCATCTTCTTAAACTAAGTTTTTGTCATGAACAAAATCACACACAAATATTACATTATTCACCACGTGATATTTAAAGCTATTATTAAACTATGAAGGTTTTCGTAACGGAATCTAAACCGAATTTCTGCCATTCAGCAAACTTTCCCAACACAATGGGAGCTGTTCGGTAACGAAATACATTTGTACGGGAGCGCTATTCGTGAGAGACTTCGAAATTTTGGAATTCAACGGAATCCTACCTGGAATCATTCTGGAATAGTGCTCGAATACGTACGTACAAGTTCCAAGCAAACTTGCACGATTGCGGGAACATCTAAGTTTGGTAATTTGACGCCATTCCTGACGCCGAACGAAATGTAATGGCTGTTAAGTTGAAGTTACATTGTTTGAGGCTTACATTACATACGTAATCCATTATTTAACGCATTATATGCTAAAAAAAAACACGCTTTCTACACTCATAGCCCACACTAGGATTTTCTCCTGTGTCGTGAGTGCCATGGACACACAAAGACGAATACACAAACACCAAGACCCAGAACAGAAATCTAAACTCATAATTCATATTTCTGTCTGGCCGGGAACCGAACCCAGGACCCACTGCGCGTCAGACCGGTATGGTGACCGCTCCGCCACGCGGGTCGTCATGCTAGTGCTATAAAGAAATTTGATTGATCTGGAATCAATCAGTTCTTCGTAAATGGAGATCATATAGGTCTTGCCCGAGCACCTCGAACAATGTACGTAGTAAGAATTTACGACAATTTCTGAAAACGATTACAGTTTCCGTTTTCGTCCATAAGCAATTTTTACGTAAACGATGATCGTTTTAAATAATAATAAAAAACTTGTACAAAGGTTACCTTCATATTGTTATCTTTTTGTCCCTTAATGTCTTGAGCCAACATTTATTTAACTATTTGAAGAAAACAAAATTGTATTTTTTTTGTCGGTGCCCGTAAATATGCTTGCATGCGAACCTAAACAAAATATTTGATTTACTTTGTGTGATATCAATCATAGCGCAATGACATCGCAGCCGCTGTGGTGACGATCGTTCCGGGTTCGATTCCTGGCTGAGCAAATATGATAAATTATCGATTATTTTTGTTCTGTTTTATCTGTTCTAGACGATGATGATTTTTTACGTTATTTGATTTTTGAAAATGTCGCGATTTGTTTTACCTGTGTGTACTTTCCTTAACCAACCCTCACAGATATCACAGACAGGTTAATAGCAATGGGCTTCCCAGCGGAGAAGTTGGAAGGCGTATACAGGAACCACATCGACGAGGTGTACAGGTTCCTCGAGCAGAAGCACAGGGATCACTACAAAATATACAACTTGTGCTCCGAGAGGACGTACGATACGAGCAAATTTCACGAACGGGTGAGTGGATTTGATTTTTGATTTGGAAAAAGCAGGAAATTTATCGTTAATTTTTTTTTGCATACCTTACACGCGATGTAGGTTATCTTAGTCAAAGTAAAAAAAACTTGTTTTTCACTTCAATCATTGCTAGTAATTGTTTGAAGTCTGAACTACTGATGTAAAACAAAATCTAAAAGAACCTTTTAGATACATAAGGCATTATATCACAATTATTAAGAAAATAACGTAAAATATATTTTCGTACATTATTGATACTTAAATTTTTCCTATATTTATGGACCGTCTTTGGTCGATACCTTAATACATATACATATATTTTGTTTTCGTAAACTACTTCCTAACTTTATGGAATAAGACTAGAACTCTTGTCTTCTAAGAATAGCCGTGTCTTGTGGAGAAAAGTTTAATCTACGCCACGACACTTCAGACACTCGCCCGACGAGATGTCTGGAGTGTCGATGTTTAGTGCACGACAGGGAAGCACATTGTCACGCGTCTCACCCACCTTGCTAATGACAATGGGCTATGCGACCGCCTTGTGCTATACCCGAGTACCTTGAGTTCTGCGCCTTACTTAAGGAAAATTTTAATGGTCTACAACAGCGGTAGGTAACTCGTGGCTATTGGGATGCACCTGGCCAGCGGATCTTTTTAGAAGCCCTGCTTGCGACCTTGCATCTATCTAAATCCTATTTTCTTACATTTTTTTATTTTTTTTGTTCACGAATTTATAAGAGACTTTTTTGTTATTTTTCTTGTCGACTAATTTTAGAGACTACTTTCGTTTTATTGTGATTCTCCATTAACGTGTTGCAGGGCCGTGTTGTCGAAAAGATTGCCGGCCGCTGGTCTATACGGTTATGAATGAAATGTAGACAATAAGTCACGAAAGTTTCATTTGCCGGTTCACTTTTATATGAGGCGTCCATTTCAGTTCTAGAGGGTAGCAAGGCATTGACTTCAAATAGAGCCATTTATCTACATGAAGTTGCTTACAAAAATCCAATTACCATCAGCTGGACTGCATGCTCGTTTGCTACTCCAATGTAAAATAAAAAAGAAAAAACATTATTCAATAATCAATAAATTCCGACCGGGAAAAGTCTAAGAACCTGTTTCTAGTCCCATTTTATAGCCCAGTTGCCCATCTAGCATTTTTCCTACTACGTAATATTTTAGGGTAGTTTGTTTTTCACCTTCGACAAGACACTTCAGACGTACGATCGACGAAACGTCTGGAGTGCGACAAGAAAGCATTGTCACGGATCTTGTTCAAGCTACATTCGGGAATACACTGCCACTACCTCGTGCTACGGAGAAGACGTTTTCTATACTCATAGCCCCACAGTAGGATTTTCTCCTGTGTCGTGGGTGCCATGGAAACACAGAAAGACGAAAACACCCATCATTCAGATTTCTGTCTGGCCGGGAATCGAACCCGGGACCCACTGCGCGTCAGAACAGTTTGGTGACCGCTCGGCCACGCGGGTCGTCGAGAACTTCTAGTTGTATCCAGAAAGTTTCAATAGTTGCCTTAACTGTAAGGATCTCTAAAATGAATGAGGATCTGTTTATTTTTTTCTGTTATAAAATGTATTTTGTTAGTTAAACCAAACATATTTATGTTTCAGCTGTAAAGCCGAAGGCCATAAAAATCATTTTGGCGCGGCAAACGTCAGCGTTGAGCGTTAAAACCGTTATATGTGAGTGATCTTATAAGCCTATGAAATTTTGCTATAAATTCTAGTGAAAATTACAGAAATTCGCTCGTAGCGAATGTTTCGTGGGCCTTAGCGGTAACGAATTTCTTTCGCTACAATTTTTAATGAAATTTCATAGCCTGTACAAGATCGGATACCTATATATTTTTTATGGTTTTTCGAGCCTATGTATGCAAGTCCATTTCTTTCGCAAGCGGTGTAGCCTAACCGAATGTGACATATGACATATCATTAGAATCGTATAATTTAGCAAAATGTCGTAAGATCGTCCTAAATCAGGAAACGGGGGTGAGAGGGGACCACATTTTATTATCATGGAATATGGGTATCAAATGATAGTAAATAGACTATTCCAAAAATATATACGTTGTATATATATACTTTTATGTTACTATTTTTATTATAAAATCAGACAAATCGTTGCAAAAGCACTCTTGTCAATTGTTTTAATATTTTAACGCTCAACTCTGACGCTCACAGCGTAAAGCGTATGACGCTCGAAGTGATCGTTTTATGGCCCTCGGGTAATAGTGTATTTTTCCAATCTTCGGCGCGTCACTTCAGACGCGCGACTAGTTGTCTGGAGTGTCGACTGTCGATGTTTGGCGTGCGACAAGGAAACATAATGTTGCGTGTTTCGCTCGCGTCACGTGTTGCGGTGGACTGATATCCTCGTGTATTAAGTAATTTCCTCTAAATCTGCAACTATTGTTGAGGAGTGATTGACGTTAATTGCCGGCTTAGTCGCATGTATTACCGGGACGTCTGTTCGAAGGTAAATACAAACCTTTATGGGTTGAGTCTGGAGGTCCACCGCCATTAAGTGCTGCTGTGTTCGGCTTTGATGGGCGTGGTAAGGGTGGCTAATGCTTATCCGAAACGTTCCAAAGTAATCTTTAGGTGAATCTTTATCTTAAAATTTATGATTTTTTGAATAGTGCGGTTATTCATGCAGAGCAGCGATAACGACTCGCTAGTGCTGTTTCAACGGAGAAATAATAGCGTCACATAGATTTATTACCACCTTTAAAACTTCGTCTTGGTCTGCATCACACCTAAGTTGGGCGGCTGAAATTTTTTTATCACAATACCGAGAGGTGATCTGCGCTACGTTACGTTGAGTCACAGGCCGTACGTGATGTCGGTCTCGTATTCCCAGGCTATCAATTTTAGTGTTACGTTTTTTGAGTTTATCTAAGTTTCTATTTATACCTGCACTATTTATTGTTGGTGCGTATCTTTAAAGCTAACGCTTTTTGTTACGTATGTTATCTTCGTTCATTGCTCGCGAAGGCGGACACGTGTATTTTATCCGGATTAAGGATGTTAAGGCTATGATATTTCGGATCTGGATATGAATACGACCGAAAATGTACTGATTTTATGCATGATTTATTTTATTGGCGACTGTCGCGATCATCTGAATATAATGTAGTTATTACTGTAGAACCCTTTCTCAGTACTGTTAATGTTTTCAAAGTTTAATGTGATGTTTAAGATATCGTATCCCAAAAGCTCAAATTAAGTATATAACACGGTTTCTTAACTACTTAATTTATAACTTAAGTAGTTGGCAATCATATCTATAAGCGTCTAACAGCCATCTCCTAAGGATCAGGCTTGCAGTACCCCTGTATCGTCAAGGTTGAAGAGTTGAAGTTCAAATTTTGTCATAGCCGAGTAATCTCATTATATACCCTTAAGCACCAATAGACCAATTCCTAATACTTAGGTTTGCAGTACTAGTGTATCATCAGGGTTGAATTAAAGTTATTAAACTACGTATAATCATAACAGGAGTTTAGTACTACATTATATCTAACACCTGTCTCTCTAATTGTTTCTAAATTATGTTAATATCAATTACTCCTCACATAACCTCTCGACCATATTAGGCAGTCGATGTAGGAGTTAAAATATTCCGCTTATGACAATGGTATGATTTAAACATGTGTGGTTTGCGAATATATCAAAGTTTTCCTCCTTTTAACACATTATGATGTATGTATGTAGTATACCAATAAATCTAAAATTAACTGTCCATAATGGTACGGACATTTATCGTACTGAGATTGGTGACCTTTAGGTAATGTTCCGCACAGAAAGAACATTTTTTTGTCGATTTTCGAACTGCGACATATGATTATATTATACGCGATCGTTTACAGATATTTTAATATATTATATTTTTAAAAGGTCGAATCTCATGAAATCTCATGCTGGAGAGAGTGGGCCTCGGCTTAATAATATCACGTGAATTTTTTTGTTG
Organism: Cecropterus toxeus; assembly: GCA_018249875.1. Classification (NCBI taxonomy): domain Eukaryota; kingdom Metazoa; phylum Arthropoda; class Insecta; order Lepidoptera; family Hesperiidae; genus Cecropterus; species Cecropterus toxeus. Next base: position 5,204 of record DWNE01004834.1, on the reverse strand, counting down.
CAAATAGTCCGGGTGAAATTGGCAAAAAAAAATTAAGTAATTACATAAATTATGGTTCTCTCCCACTTTTGAACATTCTTACGTGCTATCAGTTAGAGACTTATATGAGTACTCACCGTGGGGGACGAGAAATAAAAAAAATGGCTAAAATAATTTCTAGTAACTAATGGATGACTACTCACCAAGGGGGGACGAGAAATTAAAAAAAAACGCTTTAATTTTTCTAGTAACTAATGGCGCACTTTATGTACCTTGTTTATTATGCTTCTTGTTTTTTTTTTTTTATAAATATGAAGTAGCAAACGAGCAAGCAGCCCACCTGACGGCAAGTGGTTACGGCCGCCCATGGACATGTAAGCAACTTCATAAAGAACAGGGGTTCTATCTAAAGTCGACCACAGATGCGTTGCGGCTCCCGAGGACAGAGATGTTCGCCTCATGTAAAAGTGAACCAATATACATGGAAAATAATAAAATTTGTCAATGTCTAGTAATCTTATATATTGGATGTAGTGGTGTAACACACTACAACTATGTACCTACGAGATAGCGGCGGCAATGCAAAGAGCTGAACGGTAGGCGGGACCCGCGAACACGTGCACATTTGAATAAGTCGTGTTGTTTTAATGAGGGTCCTTTGCGGAAAAACGTGGACTCGGCCGATACTCCGCTGACCTCATACAGGCGTCACGCTCAGTGGGCCGCGGCGCAAATGGACATGTATCTTTTATAATTATTATAAAACTGGAACGGGGCTACTTCTGTCTCTGTATATTGAAGGTATTTATTTTTTGGAATTACCTTTTTACCCGACTGCGTTAAAGGAGGTTTTTCGAGCATATGTATGTATGTATGTATGTTTGTTTGTATGTATGTATGTTTGTATGTATGTCCATTTCTTTGGCACGCGCTACAGCCCAAACGGTTGGACGGATTGTCTCAGTTTGCATAATGACACAGGCTATATAATTTTAAAAAATGACGCCTGGAAATAGAGGAAAGGGGACGGGACGAATTTTTGACAATACGGATATTAAATAAAAGCTAATAAATAGACCGATTTAAAAAAATATATATTATAATACTTGACTATTTTGACAAAAACTCATGTAAGCGTTAAAACAAAAAAATAGTTTTAAGCAGTCGGATTTTTTGTTTTAATGTTTTTAACGATGTTACTAGTTTTATACGTCTATCAGCCCTTTGAGGTCTACTTCTAGATATAGATCTCCCATAATCAGAATTTTTGCCACTAGTCACCGCACCTGGCATGCGTGTTGGTGACCGTAATCGGTGTAGATATTAAACAGGAAGATGCTGCTGCCCATACTTTGTTATTTTCCCTTAAATGGCTTTTACGACATTAGGAACAGTAGAAGTGATGCCACTTAAATACGACACAAGTTTGTCGAATAAATTTGGGAATAAAAGGAGTACAACCAAACGGACATACACGAAAATTATACTATAAAGGGGCTTTACTGCTATTTTTTTTATATAATAATGAAATAAGAAACGAGTATGTAGTCCCTAATGGTAAGTGGGCACTAAAGGCCACGTTGCATTACCCGTAGCAAAACATGAAACCATCAAGCTCCGTCGCCCCAGAACCCTTCAGAGTTGAGAGCTAAAGGGTCGCGTACACGAACCACACCACCGCGCGGCACTTGACACAGTTGCTAATAAAAAAATTACTTCTGCACGTGCGAAATGTGTCACACGTGATGTAAGTAGGGATACGGGTGAGAGGTAGTTTGGCAAAATCTTTTTTTAAAATTAATATGTAGTAGTAAACGAGCAAGCAGCCCACCTGATGGTAAGTGGTTACTGCCGCCCATGGACATTTGTAAGCAACTTCACACAGAACAGGGGTTCTATCTGAAGTCGTCCACAGATGCGTTACTCCCGAGGACTGAGATGGTCGCCTCATACAAAAGTGGCAACTACACCCTTCCACCGAAACGCAAGAACTACTTCACGCTAGAAATGGCTGGTTCCCAGACTAAACGTGTTCCTTTTCGTTTTTTCTAGCCGACTGCATCAGAAAGAGGATAATGTTTTTCGAGGGTAGGTACGTATATATGTATGTTTGTATGTATGTCCATTTCTTTGGCACGCGCTACAGCCCAAACGGCTTGACGGATTGTGACGTATGACATATCATTATTAATCGTCTCAGTTTGTATATAATTATTAAAAATGGCGCCTGGAAATCGAGGAATAAGGGGGAAAGGACGATTTTTTTACTATTACGACAATATGGGTATTAAATGAAAGCTAGTAAATAGACCTATCTAAAAATATATATTGTAATACTTTTACTTGACTATTTTGGCATAAACTCATATAAGCGTTAAATTACGTTAAATACATAGGTACATATATTATATCGTTATGAACAAAAAAATCATTTTAAGCAGTCGGGTTTTTTGTTTTAATGTTTTTAAGGATGTTACTAGTTCACCCTCTTACTTCAAAAGTTAGAAGAGCTTAGTTCAACAGACACTTGAAATATTCACAGAATATTTAGTTGTGTATTCACCTTAAAAATAAATAAATTTGACGACCCGCGTGACCGAGCGGTCACCATACCGGTCTGACGCGCAGTGGGTCCCGGGTTCGATTCCCGGCCGGACGGAAATGTGAATGATGAGTTTAGATTTCTGTTCTGGTCTGGGTGTTTGTGTATTCGTGTTTGTGTGTCCATGGCACCCACGACAGGAGAAAATCCTACTGTGAGGCTATGAGTGTAGAAATCGTATAAATCTTAAGCGTATAAATAGTTAAATAAAAGTGAAATTAATATTTAAGGGTCTCATAATACAACAAACGTGTATATTTTCGTTTAATATTGTACGGAACCCTTCGTGCGAGTCTGATTCGCAGTTAGCCAATTTTTTTTTTTAATACAAGTGTAATAATAAAATGCGTATAAAAATCAAACAGTGTGCTCTTTAAACTCCAAACAGTTCACCACCCACCCCCGTGACTAATGCGTTACATCCCTTATCTCCGCCGAACACTTGTCTCCCAATAAACAGGGGTGCGGACCGTTCAATTGGACAAATGTAATGAATTTAATGTCGAAGGGTACTTTTATGACATCTGGTGTTAATGTATGCTAAGACTTTGTTTTTCTGTTTGTGTGTTCGTTTAGACCCGCTACATCTTTGTACAGGTCAGATTTGAATGATTACTAAATAAAACAGTAAAGTGCACGCACTTCTACCTTATATTAACCTGTCTCCAATCTCAGGTTTTCTGGAAGAAATTTCTTTAGAAATAAGCAATACATTTGCACTTATTGTTAATTTTAAGCTATCTTTATATTTAGATTTGTCTGTGTGTGCATAAAAAAAAAACGTTAAATAACATAATTTTATCTACTTGTTTCGAAATTAAAGAAAAATATTTATAAATTTTACTTAGCCTTAAATGTTTTTGGTTTAATTACTCCACGTGAATTCGCTGAAAAGTAATTTTTATTTCTTTCAAGGGTTATTAGGGTTTAAAAATAGATTCTAGTGACGTGTGGACAGTCGAACGGACAGACAAGGCTTGTAATAAAACTCTGGGTGAAAACGGAACCTCAATGTTATCCTTAAAGAAATATTTTGTGGTTTAAAAAAAACATAATTAGAGGTTCAAGAAAATTAAATTGTTTAATACAGACACTTTGGATATATCAGAATTTGAATCGATTTAAGTATTAAAATATTTACTAATTCAATTGTAAGTCTGAGTATCTTTATAATTAGATTAAAAATATATATTTTTTGGTTCACGCGGTAAAACAACGTAATTCCAAACCTAATTGTTTTCATACACTCTAGCGAAGCAAACCGAAGCATATCAAAGCAAACCGAAGCTAAGCGAAGCATTGGTACAGTTGCTACGTTCTCCACTCCACTTTCCACTCCAGCGAACATGCATTGCGTTAATTTTCACAAGAACCCACTCTAACAACACTAATTAAAATTAAAAGTCAGTTAATGATCCGTCTTCAGGTGTTAATTGAACAAGACGGCTATAAGAACAGTAATAATGGTAAACAAACGGAGAAATTAATCGGGGCTATGGGAAAATGATAGGTTCTCATTGCTCAGTTCTGAGTATATAGTAATCATACGTTCAGTAATAAGACGGACGCGTAGTCCAAGCTACACTATAACTAAGATAGCGTAATAGATGGCGCTGCGTGAATAACCGCACGAATCACATTCATAAAATTTAAGTTAAAGAAACATTTTTTTTTGACGACCCGCGACGCCGTGCGGTTACCATACCGATCTAACGCGCTGTGGGTCCCGGGTTCGATCCGCGGCCAGACAGGCATTTGAATGATGAGTTTAGATTTCTGTTCTGGGTATAAGTATTTGGGTACTCGTCTTTGTGTGTCCATGGCACCGACAACACAGGAGAAAATCCTACTGTGGGGCTATGAGTGTAGACAGCGTGTGATTTATCAAAAAATATATAATTGTAATACTTTTATGAGACAATTTTAACAAAACTCATAAATATCCTACGCGTTAAATTAAATATGTATCATAATAAACAAAAAAATCGTTTTAAGCTGTCGGATTTGATGTTTTAATGTTTTTAACGATGTCACTCGTTGTTTTTATCTTTTTAACGGATTAAGCAAGTAAGTTTTAAGTTATTTATTGTTCAATCCAAGCAATGAGCTCTTGTTAGTAATCCATTACCAATCTATCCAATTTGAATATATCGAAAATGTAATGTAGGCTTTGGAACACAAAAATTAGAAATTAGATTACCCAGACCCAGAACGTAATCTAAGCTCATCATTCAGATGTCTGTCAACGCAGTGAGATTCACAAGTTTTTAAATCATAATTTTTTGAGCTATAGTATTCTATCCTACGCTCCGAAAATGTAGCATAGAATACCATAGCTCCCAATACAACCAATCCTAAATTAGCTCACTTTACACTTCTACAAGAAATTATTACTATTATGACTTAAATTCCCTTTAGTAACGCAAGCCTAACACTGATTTCATTTCAGCTTCAGGCTACTGTCACACCGAAAGAGAATCACTAGGTAGCAAACGAGCAGTCCAACTGATGGTATGATATGCTCTAGCTCGTATCGTTAACATCATAGGTCTCCCAATTTGCACTTGGCCAGCGCAGTGGACTATGGCCTAAAACTCCCTCTAAGAGATAAACCGTGCCCAGG
>DWNE01004833.1:0-14683 GCA_018249875.1 Cecropterus toxeus | reverse complement strand
ATATATTTAAATTATTTTATTTCTTTTTGGTGACATGGAAGTCGGTTTCTATTTTTTGTTAAAAAGTTTTATTGATATAGAGATACAAAGGTATTTCAGCTAGTACCTATATAAGAAATAAGTGGGAAGGAAGAGTTAGCCTTCATATTAATACGCAGTAAATAAATTCAGCAGGGACATTTATATTGACATATATTTTTTATTACTAAAATCCTATCGCAACAAAAACACTTCAAGAACATACGAGTAGATAAGGCTAGAGGAAGTTTAAATGAGACATCATGTCACAACAAAAGCTTGGGCATAAGATCTACTTAATAAAACTAACAATGACAGATTGGCAGACAACGAACAGCTTCAACCGGTCCTCTTGAAGCTAGACATTTTGTACAGGGGTTCGTTATACAACGATCTAAGAAATGTGCTATGTGCTCTAAGAAAGAGTCTTTGAATTTTCCACTTTAAATGGGTTAAATAGTTTGTTATCAATAACTATATAATCGAATCTACACTAATATTATAAAGCTGAAGAGTTTGTTTGTTTTGTTGAACGTGATAATCTCAGGAGTTACTACTTGAATTGAAAAATATTTTTTTTTGTTGAATAGTCCATTTATTTAGGAAGACTATAGGCTATAAAACATGTGCCAATTGTGTAATAAACTAAGAGCTAGTTGTGTAATAAACTTAATATCTGTGTGTAATTTAATGGGGGAAGCGCCAACATCACCTTTAGCTTCAAACAAACATAACTTTGTTACGGTCTGAATGACAATGTATGGTACGTGAGGAGTTCCAACGTACTACAGTATCTCAGTTGAAGCTATCTTATCTATAGTGACTACATAGTTCAAAGACACATAAACATAAACGCTTTCTACACTCTTAGCCCCATAATAGGATTTTCTCCTGTGTCATGGGTGCCATGGGCACAGAAATACGAATACACAAACACCTAGACCCAGAACAGAAATCTAAACTCATCATTCACATTTCTGTCTGGCCGGGAATCGAACCCGCCACCCACTGCGTGTCAGACCGGTATGGTGACCGTTCCGCCACGCGGGTCGTCAAGAGACATGTCAGCTTGTTACTTAAAAACCTAGTTATTTTTAATATAACAGTATATTTACTTAAATACTTACATTTAATGAGCACGACAGAGTCGTGGGGCTCGCACTGGACCTGGGTGGCGTTCATGGCCAGCAGCCCGCCGCCGCTGGCCCCGCCACCCGCGCCGTTCGCCTCCCTGCAACATACATGTATTTAGCAAACAGTGCCACAAACACACAGGACATAGGATAATGTGATATAAGATAAGGTGCAATAACGGACTTAAGTTATGTAGATTGTGCTTAAGGATTTCTGTAAAGCCCATAGATTAGGAAATGTAGTTAGAGTGCGCTGAACTCCTCTAAGAGGATGATAACAGTTACGTTTATACAATGTTACAACAATCTATTTCAATGCTACAAAAATGTTTACAACAATTGATTAAACGGACGGATTGACATAAACCATTAAGAAACATGATTATTTTAATCAGCGTTCGGCAACCTGCGGTACGCGAACCATTCGTTGCCATCCACGGATCGTCCTGTAATTCCTGCTCGTGGCCCGTGCACCTTTCTGGAGCTGTTTTATTTAACTTTCTGGACGACAACGACCATTTGTTTATATTATTTTCTTAGCGATTGTTAATTTTTTCGCCGTTCTTTTTTGCGACCGTTGATCTTGCAAATTTCAGTGAATAATTTCAAAAGTATTTTTTTTAACAATTGTATAGTTGCTGTTGGCTCTACTGGAATTAATAGCTTCACCGGGTTTTCGTGGCGAAACTGACGGTCAAGCCGGGGCAAGAAGACTGGGATGGAAGGGAGAATAGCTTTGACCCTCGTTGCCGGTTCGACCTTCCTCCTTCGCTAGAGGAAGGGACGGTTGCGGACCCAGCTAATGCCGGAGTCCTGGCCTTACGCCTCTGGTTAAATGGGAGTTATGCTTATGGCTGATCCAAGGGCACCTCCTATGACACGCAACTCGGCTTAGATAAGTTACGCTAATGTGGGGTAACTTCCGAATGGGGCTCGCTGTTAACTTTTATAGCTACTATGTGGTTCGTCAAAAGGTTGCCGATCGCTGATCTATGATTTAAATCAATGTTTCACTTTATCGAATCCTGACTTATTTGCATATACGCCTCTTTAGTTATGTTATTCGTTACGTGCACCTAATAATATTATCTCTTAATTAATGAATAACGACTTCTAAAGATCACATAGCTAAGTGTCGTCTACGAATTGAAGATGATACCTGGACAGAATAATTCCGATCGAGTTCAGGTGGATCGCAGGTTAGATAGCCGGTTCATTTCCATAAAACAATATAGGTACTAAACAATTCAATGTAGCTATGTAACGAATACGATGAGTAACTTCTGATGAATAATATTCTTGGAACAGGAACCGGCTCCTTTAGGAGTAGGTTTTAATAGATCGATTTGAATTACAGCCAATTGCACTTCGCAATAATAGTATAGTAGGTACATCAATTAATATGTAAGTCTAAATATAGTACGCAATTGACAATAAATAGATGTAGATTCGATGGTCGGTATCGTTTAAGGATTATAATGCCAATACTCATTTACGATATATCGATATTTCTTTTATATACCATACATTTTGTAGTTTTTGTCATTAATTAAAAAAATCCTTATTCCTGTAATAATTATAACTTAAATATTTGTATTTATTTACGTATAATAGTTAGAAACAATTGATTACAATAATTTATATTCAAAGCTAAGGTATAATAAGAAGGGATAAGTAAAGACTATCTGTATTAGTAGATGATTAAGTTTTCGTCTGTTCGTCTGCCACTCCTGTTAGAAGCGGAATTAAGATTATGTAGAACTCATACATTTAACAATTTATACACAATGTATGCAACCGTCCACATGACAACCCCCCTTCCCCCCCTTGGGGGTAGGTTGTCTATGTATCGCACATTCCAGTAAGTGATTGCTCTAAAGTATATAGTATTTAGATTTTAAATAACAACTTACTTTACATAAAGGCTTGATACATAGTTAAAAAATAATTAAAAGGTTTACAATAAAATCCTACTTATTTTCGATACACTAAATAATTTTGTACATCTACTTATAGAACAAAACAAATTAATGCTCAATGCCAATTTGTAATGGAAATCTTAAAAAAATATCATATTTTTGTGTTGTAATTTTGTCTGTTAGTTATTAATGTTAGTTCTAAATTGAATTATAAAAACTACAACAGACTGAAATTAAGTTACAAAAAAAATAATGTTGATCAATAAAGGTCGAAACTACACGATTTATTATATAAATTGTATTATAATAAATTATAATGATAACTGCACATACCTAATTGAGTTATTGATAAAGTATTTTTTATGATTGGTAAGAAATAAGTACCTACTTAATATTTTAAGTGTGTCAACATTATCAACTAAATTAAAAGTAATATAATTATGTTAAAGAATATATAAGACTAGCTTTTTTCTGCAGCTCCGCCCGCTTTATTTACAATAATAAAGAATATCAATAATCATAATATAATCTTGTGTATTAGTAATTTATATGTCAAAGAGTAACATACAAACATATGTCATCAGAAACATTCACCTTTATAATATTAAGTAATAGTAGTAAGTAGTATAGTTTGAAGTATGATTGTCCTCTATACATATAAGAATAACTTAGTTAAGTTAAAGGACTATTCTCAATCACATAATTAGGCATAATAACTAAAAATGTCATCATTATTATCAAGCGTATTATAGTGGAGTCACAATTCCATTCAAACTTAAATCTCAAAAAATTAATATTTGTGCAATATGCACTAGAACATTTAGGTATATAGAATTTTAAAAACGCCATTCTCTAAAATCAATAATTCTGTCACTATTCTCGCATACCAGCGATATGTTGAATTAATTTCCCTAACAGTACAAAATAGAATCATTGTAATGTTATGAAAAGTAGGTTATTTTCGAGGCTCCGCCCACTTTGGTCATTTTTACCACCGTAATGCGTATCCCACGTGTTAATCTAGATCTTATACTATCTGTATGCCAAATTTCAGTGAAACTCAATCTGTAATTTTGGCATGAAAGAATAACAAACACAAATACAACCTAACAAACAATTGCATTTATAATATTAGGAAGATCTATGGTAAGAAGTAAGAAGATAATTAATTATGACAAATCAAAAGTTAATACAAGTTTTACAGTAGTAACAAGTCACATATACCAGTTTTATTTTAATCTCACATCATCACTACAACTATTATTTGTTTAAAATTTACAATAAACTTAAAAACTCATGTGTCATTTCATATCCATATACATTCAACTCTTTTGGACTTACTTGCAGTTTGTATTTTTTTATACCTTCTAACATAAAATAAGCAATTATGAAATGTGTAAGTAAACTAAATAATAAGTTCACTTATCTGACATTTTTAACTTATACATAGGGGTTTCACCTAGTATAAATTGATCATAAATGTCACAAATGAGATGTGTTGTTGTTTACAAACTAGATTTACTAGTTTCTAGAATACTTACAAAAACGTAAACAAGCTCTGCGTACTAGAGATAGACTCCAAAAATAATTCTGAATAGCACAGTAAAAATTTTTTATAGGTGGGAGGTTGTGAACAGATGTGAGTGATAATAAACTGGCACAAATGGCAGCTGCTTTTATGTGGTTATCTGTGTGTCATTTCAAGTGTTTTCAAACCCATGTAGTGAAAGACAGGGGTGGAATGATTTTTTGTAGTGAAAAAAAAAATTGTGTTGTTTTTTGTACTTCAATAACTAAGCTCTGTAATAAATGGCTATTTAATATTTCATAGAATAGCTTCTAAGATATTTTTATTTCTTTTTTTAATAAGATTGCAGTAGAAACCAAGCATGCCTTCCTCCTGATAGTCTAATTATTGTTTAAAAGTTTTTACGGCTTTATCTTTCACCTTCAAGCATAACTCAATTAATTCCTGGCCATCTTTTTTTTACGACGTCATTGAAAAAAAAAAAGGATAAAAAAAGATAGTCCAATAGAACAAGTTCCATCTGACAAATAAAAATTTGTTGACAAACCTAAGGACCAAGATGTGCACTCATAATTATGTATGTCAGCCAGTAACAACAACCTTTCTCTACTAGAATCTAGAACTACAACCCAAACTGTAACGCTTCCATCTTTCATACCAATTAATAATAGAGTCATCAGCATCATCAAATAAATTAATATCTTTTAATACAGATATTTATGGGCAGCAATGGCACGGTACCATCAGGTTAGTTGCATATTATTTTGCTATTTTAGTACAAAAAATAATAAAGATTGTAATCACTTTTAAATGGAAACCTAACATTCTTGCCAGTTTAAAAACATGCATACATAATATTATCTACACTAATAAAATCTTCCTGGGGACATTTTATTTAAATAAAATACTTACCATTTTGTTTTTATAATATAGTATCTTAAAATTTTGGATTGAGATGTTATTTATTTTGGTAAAAAGCTTAAATACATAATGTGCTTCACAGAACACATGTGCATTTATTGAATGAATCATCCACATGCATAAAGTAGGCCAGTATCATCTAACATTACACATCTCAATGTTTTGCTATAGCAATGTTTATAATGATAAGATAAATGTTATACACCTTACAGACTATTATGACACCATATGAATATGCAGAACTGGCTAAACAAATGTAATCTAGATGTAAATATCTAGGCTTCCTGTTCCTTAGAAAAAATAAATATTGGTTTTAGTAAATTATCTATTTATAAATAAAACTTTAAAATAATGCCATAAAAATGTTTAAGGAAATTTACTGTTTAATCTGTTTGCTGTTTTTGCACAATGTCCAGTTTATATATTCTGGATGGGCATACACCAAACATCATATAATATGATTATATAAGACTTCCCCTGATTATTTCTTAAAACATAAATGTCACCCCTAAGGCCTGAAAGCTTTAAATGTAGATTTTTTTAACACTTCAATAAAACTGTTGTTTGGATTCTGAATTGTGTACCATTTGAAAAAGGAATTTCCTTTTTAACCAACTTCAAAAAAGGAGGAGGTTCTCAATTTGACTGTATTTTTTAAATTTATTTTTATAGTTTCCTAAATAAAATAAATTGTTACCTATTCAAAAACTTTCACATTGCAAATATAAAGTTGATAGGTCACAGTTGCCAAATTACTGTACTTAATCTCAAATATAAATTAAGTATAATTTAGTGTTCATTACAAAAATAATAAAAAAAATATTTTATTGCTTAAAACATTTATAGATTAAAAATCTCGTAAGCCCATCATATATATCTATTAGTGGTGGACTCAGATTTTTGATAGTCAATTTAATTTTAAAAAGTTCTTTAAGGAATAGCCTATAGTAGGTTATATTTAGATCAGACAAGAGTATTTCCAGGATCATGATAAGTAATAGACATTTTGAATTCATGAAATAGGCAATCACTGAAATATCCTGGGATCAATGGATTCAATTTCTGAAACCTATGTAAAAATGGGTCAACCGCCATTCATTGTGGGGTATTTTCTCACGTGTTGGACATCGATTACCATTGCACAGTTCCAGGTCAAAGTACGTTGAACTTAAGCGCGTTACTTACCGTAAAATGCTTATTGCCGGCACTTGCTTCCCGATGGAATGCGTGCATTCGCTAGGAAAGCATTACCCACTGTTTTATGCACGTTTCGAAAGTTTCCTCCACGGAAACCTGCCACGACAACAATCACTGATCACACGCTCGAGTCCACGATATACAACAGGAACGTACTGAAATAGCACCACTCTTGTTTTATTCACAGACAAAAGGCACTGGTATCCAAGTAACGTACACTTCAAATAACGACACTGTTGGACGATGTCCGAACAGTTTTGTCAATGTTTAGTAAGTTAGTCACTAGCATTTGTAAATATTTTTCACACGCGTAAATACGTGAACTTGTCTCAACAATGTTTGTAAATCAACGGAAAATAAGAACGAAACGTCAAACTCGCTACGATAACCGAAAAACACAAGGTAGGCAACAAGAAACGAACGCGCAGCTGGCTGGCTGTCGCCTCTCGCTTGGTCGCGGTGTATTGCGGGGGGCGAGCGGGTGGAGGGGCAGGACTGCCGTCTCCCTTCAGCCGTCCCGCTTCGTCTCGCAAGTCATTTTCATTATTACGCGTTCATTTTATTTTATTTAAAGCTGGCTATATGCGTTTACTACACGACTGCATCGAGCTTATTTTGTTACAATAAAATTACCGGCGAATTATGTTGACAACCGGTTGCTTCATCAATTCATCGCCAATAAAAGCTTAAAAGACATTCCTGCGATTAATCTACTGATATCGATACCTCGTAAGTACACACTTCAATATTCGGCTTATATTTCTCTCTTAGATTCAAAACCTTCCGTATAAAGAAATTCAGAAATCTGGATTCAGAACATTAGGTTTTTTTATGCAGAACAAAAATCTAAACTATTATATTCAGATAGATATCATATATTTTCAACTTACTTAAATACGTATTTAAGTAAGTTGTTAAATAAACTCACTGTAGGCAGGAGCGTGCAATATTCAACATTCACTTTGCTGATCTTTGTATTGATATAAGACAAGGAATATAATGGAACGCGGTTTGCGCAAATGAAAATATAAACAAGCAGCTGACTGGACTGCGTAGTCGCATGTTGATGAAAGCACGCGACGTTCGTCGTCAGAAATCTGCGTGCGCCTTGCACTTCGTGCACCATGCACATTCCATACTAAAAAAACCCTTTTCACACGACACACTTTCGTTCAATTTTCGAGAAAGTGATCCATCATCGGCGATCTATCATAAGACTTGGTTATTTTCTCCTTCTGACTGCGAGGGGAGGCAAAACAACCATCCCTGTAATTATTGGCAGTTTGCCGGCAGATGAGTAAATGCTCGAAATTCTGGGCTGCAGGGAAAGTGAAGTGTTAATGCGACAAGTTGATCATAGTGTATCGTCCCTTTCGAACCACGAACCGGGAAGGAATTCTGCGAACTTTGTGTCTGACCTCGCTTTACACTGTCTGCAGGGTAATTGTATTTTGAATAAACGATGTCACGTAGGTACCTTACTATAATACCTGTTGGATGTACACGTTTTGCGGGTCAATATAGAAATTTCACATACCGCAGCAATCTATTCAATAATTTTTGTGACATCAATTTTTGCTTCATGTTTTGTAGTTAAGTGGTACACCCTAATTCAATATCCCATGGCGCCCATAGCGGAAACAGGGTGTGGTGCGGATTGGGTGCGTCCTTGAAATCTGTTTACCTGGGTGCTCGTCCGGAAATAACTATTGGGTTTGATTTAACATTTGTTGCCTGAGCAAGTTACGCACGCATTTATAAATTTTGAGGTTCAAGCTTATTGGCTGCTTACTGCCTATGAAGTATTTTTCAATGGCCAAAGCATTTGTTCCTACTATGACGACGTGTTTACGTTAGGTTTTAGTATTGCCTGAAGTTCTCGTACAGTTTGAAAATATAACTGTTACTTGTTACTTAGCTGCTACTATAGTCTTCCTAACTTTGCATTTACTGCTCAAACGGATGTCCTTTCTATTCATATTCAAGGATAAATGTAGAACAGGGACCCTGCATAGTTTTGGCCGGTTAATATATTATATCCAATGCACGCTTTACAAGACCTCATATATTGTATTTTACTCAGAACCGGAATTTAAACTTTATCTATACATAATTTTGACCAAAACAAATTCAAATGTAAGTATATTAATTATACCGAAATAACTAACATTAAAACTTAACGGTTTATTTATAAATGACATATGCAATAGTGTCTATGTCTTTGTCCAAGTACCTACCTATTAGGAAATGATGAATTCGGATGAAGAGGATTTTAATGGAAGTATAGAGAAATTTGTAGGAAGAAGGCAGTAACTAATTATTCAAGTACATTAAGGAGAATATAAGAAGATGCAAACAGTAAACGGAATTTCGCCTTAACCTTTAATTTTGCATTACAGATCTAGTTTTGAAGGATGAACAATCACAATCATATTGTTATAATAATGCATGTCATAATAATATACATTACGATTATGGCGTAACGTGTCAGGTATTTGAACGGCGCGGAGATTGTTGTCCAGTAAATGTTTATTTAGGTGTAGGTAATAACTATATTTATACCGTACATGTCGCATGCCGAGCGCGCCTTGCTCAAAATATCGCGTCGTCCCGGCGACTTCCGTCGATTCACCGCTGACAGTTGGACCTTTTCCATAAACAGGCGACACGTCAACGACATCTAACGGATGAACTTTTCAATGACTTGTTCGTTGTTAATTGTTTAAAGGCTGAACAAAATTCAACGTAGCTACATGGATATGTTTATCTATAATTTGCTTATTTGGATAATATAGCCTAAATGGCACAATTTCCATTTGCGTTCTGTTATAATTCCTGTTTCATATTAAAAATTAGGCTTATGGTGATTGAGTTTAAGCCGTGGCTTCAATACATAATATCGAAGTATAAATAGAAACATATTTGCTCTATCACCAACTTTACTACTACATGCTTGCTACAATTTAATTTTATGTTGTTAAAATACATCGGATATGTAAATCTGATTATACGTAAAATTAGGAATCGCTGTTATTGGTGTAGGTGACTACAACATTTTATCTGAAGGGGCTCAAAAAAATTGGGCAAATTTCGGCCTCTTATGCCACGTCATGTCCATCCAGGCATTCCCCTAAAAACATCAAATACATAAGTGACTTAAGGATATGGACATCATGCAGTAGTCTTCAAATAGAATTTGAGTTGTACCTGGAGACAGTTACGTTGCTACTTCAAATCAAAACAAGGCGGCGAAAATCGTGGTATTTTAACGCCCGTTACGGTAAAGGAAATTACAAAGAGTTATATCGCTGATAATATACATTAATTTAAAAGTTTTTTAAAGGTAAAATGGAGACAGTCCGGAATTTTTTGTAAGTTTTTATGTGATCATTGTCCTGGGGTTATGAGCAGAAGGATGAGTTATCAGAAGGTACTCGCAGTGTAAGCGGGCGGCGCTTTTAATCAAGTTTTCTGCTTCATTTGTTGCTCGTAACTCGTATATTAAAAGCATTAAACTGATATGGTGCTTGAAACTTTTACTACATAAACAATATTTACTGACAGAGAATCTTATACATTTTATTACAAGTGAAACCTGCGGCTCTATCCGTGTAACTTCTCTACTCCGTGTTTGTTAGTATAAATCTGAATATCAAATAGTTCTGATATAAATATTGGTTGGTATAAAATATTTTCATGTAAATTATTTCAAAATCATTAATTACACAGAAGAGTCCGAGTCATAAGTTGCAAAAGTAATATGAAAGTATAAATTTATTACCGTTAATTTGGATATTCAACTAATTTGAGATGTATATTCAACTTTATATACTTGTATATACTGGATTACGCCCACTTACGACCTGCATATATGTTACTTAACGAAATTATGTATTTTCAAAACCATATTCAAAATAGAAATAACAGATACACGACAGTTCAAATAATAAACAAACTAAAAAGTATAATAAACTAATGATATCCAATGTAGAGACGATTTATGCCAGCTTTATTAATTCTTAATAATATAATATTTAGCCGAGCCCAATACATTAAAACTCTTTATAATATTAGTAAAACACATTTGGTCATAAAAAAGTAATGTCTCGCTTTTTAAAAAATATAACTGAGATATGGGTTCCTATTCTAAGTTTAGAACATATCAAGAGGGATGTTTGTGAGTTTGTATTATATTAACTTACTGAAGTAATTAGCAGTAATTCCAAGACAGTCGCGTGATCTCTCATACGTATGTGTATAGTAAGTATAAATTACCAGTAATTAATATTTTCTTTTTTTCTCTTATGACATGAAGGTAAACTTGCAATTTAATATATTATTTATCTTTGTTTGTGTTGTTACTTGATGATATACGGTTACTGTCGCTTATGAATATCTGTAATCAACGTTAAATAGGACTGTAGTCTTACCTGAGGTAATCTGAGGACCGTCTCGTATACGTGGTTCGTTTGTTACTACGCCTTTTAAACAGAGCACAGCATTGCTCATGACTGCTTTGTTAAAGCAAAAAGCACAGGTGGTAACACCGGTTTAATCGAATAACGAAGGGTTGTTAAAATTAGAACCACAAGAACATGTTCAAATTTTATAAGATTTTTTTAAAGAATGAAGTAGCAAACGAGCATGCAGTCCTGCTGTCTATGGACATCTGTAAGCAACTTCATATAGGACAGAGGTTCTACCTGAAGTCTATCACAGATTCATTGTGAGCCGGCTTTTACAGCCTTCCAACTATCACGGATAACATAACCCACAGGCCGTCAGTCAGTTTGTCGGCTGTCTGACCTGACCTCATACATTACCAGAGCACATTCGATAAGGGGACTATAAAACTTATGAATGCGCTCATATAGATTATTTTAATGACTAAGTATAGTACCTATGAGATGTTACATAAGCTTCTATTCTTATTCAAAAGTCATTTAGCAAGTTATTTTTGCTTGATTCTTGTATGACCCATGATATGCGAGATGGAAAATGAAATAACATCAACTTTAAATTCGGGAAGATGTGATCGTACTATATTAAGTCGTACTTCTGTGATTCAAAATCAACTGTATATGAAGAATAACTTTCCTCACACTGTAGCAAAAAGTGTAAATAAAAAATGACTATGTATGAACACATACATATATCTAAAGCTGAACTTTCAGTTGGTCGTTGCAACATTGATTTGAACTACAACCTAGCTTTGCTACTGCCATTTACATGTTAATAGAGTATCGGTTGGTAGTACGGCTTATTGACGTAATCAAAATGTTCTAGATTTAACGTACAATCTTTTATAATGCATTCGTCTGTACAATAAATAAGTACTTTTGTCTTTCCTATGTAACAATTGTCAACATTACTCTTCTTGTTGCACTGAGGTTTTAAAATGAGTGTTGATAAATATATGTATGTACTTAGGCATATATTGTCTACGTTTTAAATGTAGACTTCGGGTTTAGCAACTTTCTGTTATAATTCATACTTTATGAGTACCACGATCGCTATTGACACTGATCACGATAAAGCATTTAATAAACTACATAATTATATTTCAAAAGCATACTTGCAAAAATACTAAAATATAATTCTTACAAAGTTTTTGTAAACATGGTTTTATAAAACACATAGCTTATTATGGCGTGGAAAGTGTGCATTTATACTACATTGTCTTCGAGTCTTCAGTCAACTTGTCTCGTTGGCCTGACCCGAGGTCATGCATTGTGGGTACCCGTAATACGATAAGTGATACATAAAATCTTATTACTAAATGCATTCATAGACTTTGATATTTAATACAGTATCTTTACAGAACATAGTTGCGAATTATTAAAAAGTTCCTATTATGTAACGCATTTTAATGAAACAAAGAATTATTAAGGACACATAAAATTGTTTACAACTATAGACACTTTGAACGTGAAAGCAGCATGTTCATAAATACTAACCTTTTTTAAATTAGATAACTTAGCTTAAAAGTTATGAACATACTGTTTTATACACTCATATATATGTACAAATTATAGTTACGATATTTCCAAAAACTATTAATATTTTAGATTCAGTTAGTCGTTTTGACTTTTGTGGGACAAAATTTCCTCTATAAGTCGAATATTAGATTTGTGCAAACATTTCAACAGCACAAATCCCGGTGAGAGGGCAATGTCCATAAAATTTGAATTCAATTGATGCATCAGACAATCTGTACCGGATACTTTCCGAATCACTCAACCAATTAAAGGGGTATTAGCGAATTGAATGGTGTGTATCAATAGGACGCCATTGTTATGGGTCGCACGGCCCATTTGACCTGCGTTATCAATCGGTAACATGCGGGCCCAGGTCGTTGCTCTACCTTTGAATTGTTACTTGCAGAACAAATGTTTATCTATCACGAGTTCGATATTTGCGATTACTTGTTTTGGACTCTTCTAGATGAACTGTAACAACCTCATTATATACAGTATAGCTTAAAAGCTCATACTAAACTGGCAAGTGTGTAAAATGTATATTAAGTAGTTGGCAGGCAGTGAATTATTGGATTGTATTTAAAGTATCACTTATGTTAACTCTATCTCTACGATAAATATAATATGCTCTCTTTTGATTTTGATATAACACGTCGTGTGTTAGGAGGGGAGGAAGTGGCTAAGTGGAAAGTAAACCTTATTATTTTTAGTATTTAGTTCATTTTTTTCTAGAATATGCACCTATACCACATTGTAGATGTGTTTCCTTTCAGTAATGTTAAGGAAACTAAGTTTTTGTTAAAAGATTAAAACAGTTACCAAATATCTAAACGTTAAAAAACCTGGTCATTGGCTAAAGTGGCTATTCGTCAAAACATGGGGACTCGGCTAATCGATTTTTTCCCGGTATTAAAACTCAGGACCGGTTCCGTGGGGTCTTAATGCGCGTCTGTTGTTTTGTTTACCTGTTTTTAACCTTTACTCGACGCCATGTTTTTTAAATCCTTACGAATAACTTTTCTTTAAATGTTGTAAATAAGTCTCGTTTTTAGGACAGTTACAAATTCACTTAATGTAAGTTATTATTCTCTTCGAATCTCACATGCACGAACAATTTTATTTTGTGCATGAAATGTCACAGCAATTATAAGAACTTACATTACATGTTTAAAAATAAAAATATTAACTAGTAGGTATTGTGCATCTCGTCACGAGCTCTACGCTCGGTTGACAGTGACCTTTTCAATATTTTACTCCTGGACTATGATGTACACTTATAGATTCCACTTCAGTTTTGGATTATAAGCACTATTGTCATAGGTACTAAATATTATAACTTTTCATGATCATTGTGTAAGATAAGCTGTGATGATATAGGCGCTTGGAGTAAAACGGAATGATTAATTAATAATAATTTTATCTATACTACTATTATAAAGCTGAACAGTTTGGTTGAACGCTCTAATCTCAGGAACTACTGATGCGACTTAAAAATATACTTGTGTGTTAATAGTTTATCAAGGGAGGCTATAGGCTATATAACATTACTCTATGTTTAAAGCATGGTGTAATATGAAGCCTTTTTCAAAGATTTGTTAAAAAAGGAGTTCAATTTTAATGTTACGATTTCACTTTAGTGTTTTAAAGGTGATAAAGCCCTTCGTAAAAAAAGTCCGGCTCCTCTGCCACACCTTTTTCTGCTCAAGGGTGTGGTAAGATGGACATACTTAACCGAGACGTTGCCTTATCCTCAGGAGTAGCAAAACATCTGTGGATAGCATCAGATTCTAATCTTATTTGAAGGTTGATTACAGATATCCTTGGACAGTAGTGTACCATCAGGTCAACTACGTACTTATTTGCTACTTTTACATCATAATAAATTCTAAACGTCAACGCTGATGTTGCACCCTTTTTTTTGTTATCGAGGGGGAAACCTTTAAAAGGTACCCGACGCCGTGGGAGTGACGCCAGGTTATGTGGGATTTT
>DWNE01004832.1:0-14683 GCA_018249875.1 Cecropterus toxeus | reverse complement strand
GACTTCATATAGAACCCCTGTTCTATATGAAGTTGCTTACAAATGTCCATGGGCGGCAGTAGCCACTTACCATCAGGCGGGCTGCTTGCTCGTTTGCTACTTCATATTAATAAAAAAAAAAAAACATTTATTCTATGTTTCATTAAATCCACCAACTCTACCAAATGTTTTAATAATTAAAAAAATATGTTATCTTTTTTAAACGCGGGTAAAACCGCGACGTACAGCTTGTGAAAAATAATTAAGCAATAATTCAACATGCAAGTTTAAATGTTAGCGCGTCCCAATTCTGTCTCCTAAAGTAGATTTTCATTTTTATATAAGAATATACAATGTAGCCAAATATAATGTATTAAATCTGCTCGGTAGTCGATTGCTATTGTAGTTTACTAGATCAGAAAGTAGGTAATATCAAGAAAATAATCGCCTAATGTTTTGACAAAACATAAGCACTATTTTCGGGGTCATAATATTCATAAGATAATGTATTATAATATTATATACTGATATTATAATTATGCAGTTATGTACGCTAAAAAAATACACATGAGTACATTTTATCACGTATCAATGTAACACTACATTTCTCTTACGAACGCGTTCTAAAAAACAATGCCATCAATATCAGATAGACCGCTAATTATTCGCGATAGGTAACTGATCATTCCATTGACCTTAATATCAGTATTGTTTGCGAACCAACTTCGAGGAATCGGCAGTAGAGTTTCCCGCAGAATGAAGCGAACCGGTATTGAACAAACAATACCGGTACGATACGATACGCTCGTTGGGAAAATTGGTACAATAATGGAGCATACAGATTCACTGCAATGGAATAAATGGGACATTGATTTTCTTTGTCAACAAGGTGGGATGGATAGTTTGGATATTATTTTGTAGTTAAATTATATTTTCTCTACTTGTCCCTCTTAGTAAGTATTAATTTTGTCATTTTTATCACAACCGAACGTAATCGTAATATCATTTTTATCATTATTTTACCGTTGGTATTATATGATGAGATTCCCTAAAATAAAAATGGTACCATTATGAGATACATTCTGTGATTAGGACAGCACCTTTTACAATCGGTTGCTGCTGTCATTTGATAGATCGTTAAAGTTTTTAACCTTTCTGTGCTTTAACAATCCTTCCTTGATTGACTAATAAACCATAAATTTTTGCAACTTCGAACTACGAAAACGAAAACTGTCAACAACAAGATGTGTTCTATATCGCATGGGACCTATACGAACTTTGCATTTGTGAAAATATCGAAATTGTGTTCGTATTATACGGTTTCTTAATACATACATTGATTGTCCTTTTTAGTACAAATTTGTCACTTTTTTTATTCGCTAGACGTTAGCTCATAAATGTTATTAGTAATTTAAGTAATAAATTTGCTGCAATTTTTAGTGCAATGTATTTCATTCTCATAGTAGATACGATAAATCGCTCTGTTTAGACCCGTGAACAGATAGCATTATATCAACGTGGTGTATATGGTAGGCATATCCAGCAGGGATACAAAGATCTTTCATACCAGTATCTGGAGCTGCAGGCGTGGGCGGTAGGACGCTGACGTTGGCGGTGGCTATCGCCGGGGGACCGACGGCGCCCTGCGCTCTGCATTCGTACGATGCAGAGTCCTCCCGCCGCGCGTGCCTTATCACTAACACCGAGCGCCTTCTGGAAATTGAGAAGAAACCTTTTAGAACATATTTTTAACTATAATTCTATGTGACGTAGTTAAGAAGAGTTCCCTGTTAAAGTTCTCACGGTTATGGTAAGTTTCCAATGCCGCTCTTGGACATCTGCAAGGAATCACATACAGAACAAGGGTTTTATTTGAAGTCAATCAACTTCGGAGGACTTTGATGATCGACACCTATAGACCGAGACAATCGGCATCATAATAATGTTATCTTACTATATATTATAAAGGCGAAACCATAAACTTCCATCTAAAAGGGAGAACTTCTTTACGGTAAAGGGTTTGTGGCAGTTGTATCATCCAGGTGGGACCATGCTCTTCCTTCCATCTTGACATTTTTTTATTATACCCTTTAAACCAAAACCTTTACAAATTACAAACCAAGTACCTAAAATTTCTGTTATTAGACAGAGTTAGGTGTGGTTATGACTACGGAGTCGCCGGAGGGCTCTATCACCTTATTATACCATATTATACCATAACATATTGCAATAACATTGTCTGCTTTTCTGAAGCATTTTGAGTCTGGGGTCATTTCAGGTCATGTCATCTATACGATTGACTTACAAGACATTTTGTAATATACCTACCACCAGATGGCGTTAACTTTGTTTTACAGGCCTATTACTCATTATTCTAATCCTACAACCTGTAGTAATACAGGTACAATTTAATTGTTTTTGTTTATAATGTAACTGATAGTATATGTCCTGATCCCAGCTACACTTATTTTAATAAAAAATATAAATAAAAGTTATTAAATGTTATTAATTATATCCCGGGTCTGAATGCTTTGGTAATCGCTTTTATACGCTTCAGGAAAATATCCGGTTCATCAATAGGTACTCTGAATGTAAGAGAAATTTCCACTAAGTCAGTATATAGTACGTAAGTCACAGTACCAGGCCCCCTGAAGTTGGGGGCCCAGGGGCACTGCCCTCCGGTAGCTACGCCACTAATGAACAGTCGGATGTTTTTAAACCAAAGTCCTACAAGGTTTTACGATTGTTACAGCGTGTTATGACAACTGGACTGATTTAACGTAACGTGAAACACGGAAACGGTCGTATTTTCAAACCGCCATCTCAGTACTAACTCAATGTGTATAGGATATATGTAGATCAACTTGGCAGACACTTTCAATTCGTCAGTGTCATAGATCTATGTCCGTTTTAGACTCCTAACGTTTGAAGTATGGCGTTGGTAATTCTGTAATGGAACCTTCATAATATTTCGTTACTTGGGCATAATTATACTACTATTGCATGTATTGTTTCTCTATTTTTTAAATACTGTTACTAATGGAGATAATCAGCTTTAAATGGAAAATAATGCTACGAAGTTACTATTAAGCTAGAAGGATCTTTAGATAAGTTTGCGCGCAAATCTCGGCATTGCATCAAAACCAACATTTTTAAATTCTCCAAAATTGATTTTAAGCGAATTATATGCTCTCTCTTATTTTACATACCGTTCTTTGAACCTGGAGGATAATTTGTAAACTAATTAATTACTACTCTATAAACAGTGGCTCGTTTAGGTAACGGTCGTAACTAGCTAAGCGTATTCCTTGTTTGCCATTAAAATCGAATTCTAAATAAAAATCGATATAATTTACTGTAGAAAAATGTTGACGGTGATTTTTTTTAAATTGAAATAGCTAACGAACATGCAGTGCACCTGATGTGATAAGATGTTGAATGATGTTGCCATTAGATGTAGACTTCAGTTCACTAGGCGCTGATAATAATATATAGATATCCATCCATCCATCAGCCTTTCAAAGTTCATTGCTGGACATAGGTTAGGCCCACTCCGACCGGTCCTGCGCCATCTGAATCCAGCGGTAGCCTGCCGTCTTCTTCAGATCATCAGTCCACTTGGTTGGGGGGCGGCCTGTACTCCTAAGTATATCTATCATATATACATATATGATATATTTAGTTCTCAGTAGAAATAATGTTTTGTCAATTTGGGGAAAATTTGTTCAGGTGTTTTTATTACTAAACCGATAGTGTAAGCGACTATAGATGCAAGTACTGGTATTAATAATCGTGATTAAAGCTGCTTTGTTTTATGGCAATCTCTAAAACACAATGAAACAGAATTAGTGTCTATATTTTTAAAATTACTATTTTTAAGCGCATGCCTTCGCTCATCCGAGACACTAAAACATTAAATTGTGTTTATTTTCTAAATTTACATGTAATCAAATGCTAGTTTGACATGAGCGTTGGTTTTCTACGCTTGGGAGCGTTTGCCACTTGGTTAAACCCCCGTAGACTCCTTCCCCAAGCAACGACCCGTGAAATTCCTGTAGCAATTCGTCACAATTGCTTGCTCCAATTGTCTGCATTTCTGCATGCATGTCAAACACTTTTGCCTTGAAATAAAGACTATTTTGTTCTATCAACGCCTTATGGAGTGTTTGATAGTGTCTTCGGACAATGACGCCACGTCTGCGCGATCACTGGAATATTGTACGTTTCTAGGGTTCCGTACCCAAAGTGTAAAAACGGAACCCTATTACTAAGAATTCGCTGTCCGTCCGTCCGTTTGTCTGTCTGTCACTAGGCTATATATCATGAGCCGTGATAGCTAGACGGTTGAAATTTTCACTGATGATTCATTTCTGTTTCGGCTTTAACAATTAATACTAATAAAAGAGAATAGAAATAAGGGGGGCTCTTATATAACAAACGTGATTTTTTGCCATTTTTTATAAATTAGTTAATATAAATGGTACGGAACCCTTTATGCGTGAGCCCAACTCGCTCTTGACCGATTTTAGTTATATGCTTGTTATTTGTTTGTTATGCACTGACAGCCGTCCGAGACCGTTCCATGGTTCAGGCGAGACTGATAACCGGCGCCGAGGTTTCATGCGTCTCCATCGCAGTAGCCGAGTCTCGTCAGCTTCAGGATGCTATTATGTCGCAGCACGCGCCACTTTATCAATAAATTTTATTTTTTTGTTTTAGACCATATTGTTTTGCTGTTATTTATGTTTAGTTTTAAGTTTTTAGAGTTTAATATTATTGCATTCTTTCCATTACTTTATTTCATCTTTTTATATATTAGCAAACGAGGATGCATTCCACCTCATGTAAGTCACTGCCATCCATGAACATACACAGATGCGTTGCTATTACCGAAGACTAGGATGATCGCATATGAAAGTGAGTAAGCAACAAAATCGGCATGATAATAATATTAAATAAGACATGCTATTTTTCATATAAAGTATTTAACATTACTATGACTTTAAAATCCTCAGTGCATCTGCCTATCATTCATCTGATCATTCTTATCAAAATATATTTATAGGTATCCCGGGATTAACATAAACTAATAAATTATCTATTAGGTATGTTATATCTATAGAAAATGATATCCTGTACACTTAAAATGATATACTACAAAATACCTGTACTATTATAAAAATCGTCTAAATTCATAATGAAAAAAAACTATACTAATGGGCAAAGTCATGAAAAAAATATATAGTTGAGCCTTCTTCTTTATTGAAATCGGCTAAAAAATGATTAATATTGGAATAAATTTTCTGTGATGTTATTTAAAAGTACTAATTGTTAAAACGCAGAAGTAAATATACTATAACTATATTTTAATATAACTTTTTTAATTAGTATTAGGCGATATAAGGAATTGTCACAAAACCAACTTCACGCAAGCAGTATATAAAAATCAAAATTAATTTTGTTTAAAACAAAGTAGTTTCCAAAACTTATAACAGAGGCCTTAATTGACATCTGGCAGGTCAGCTGGGTTAGCGATTATGTTCAATCAGCGAATCAATTGAGCGTGTAACATACGGTAAACTAAGACGCTAATGTAAGCACCACGTGAGCTTGTATGTGTTTGGACACGGCCTCCCTCTGTATCAAGATCATTGGCTTATTATAGACGTTAATTGGGTCATAACGTGTGATGCAACGTCCAGTTACGATAGCTGGATTTACAAGAAAGATAAGCGTACTGATTTATTTCCGTCATAGCATAATTGAGGCTATTTAAAGGTCCTCGATTGGATTAAGTTAAGGGAAAAGGAGCCCACGTTGTCCCCGGACCACGTAGATTGATGACCTAAAGGATATAACAGGATGAAGAAGACTGCACAGGATAGGTTGGAGTAGCGCCAATTAGAGTAGGCCTGTGTCCAACAGTGGACCTCATAAGACTGATGGACGATTAGGGCGATGAAAGTAGCAAACGAGATGCAATTTTTGAGGATTAAGTTGAAAATACATGTTTTTTGTGGGTATACCAAACAAAAACACAACGGCACTACTTTGCTATTCATAATTTAAAAATAAGATGCATGCATAGATGCCTGGCCTATGTAGAGCAAAACAAATTTAATATAATTAGGAAAATCGGACGCTGTGGGGACTTTAATGGGTGACCGCTAAACCCTAAACATACACGCTTCCGGCTACGAAAGGCACGTAAAAACGTCTTTTTTAATTGTCAAAATAGAATATCAGTCGTTCAACTTAGTGACGAAAACCTTATGGACGCATTGATAACATCACATAACTCTTAACCCATACCATCCTACACGAATGCTTATTGAAGAGGCTAGGAATAGATCTGAGTAGGTCCTAATACTGCCATACTCGTGAAGGAACATCCTTGCTCCGCATTGTCACTTAAAAAGAATTGCACCTAGAGTTCTGAAAAAAAAGTTCTTCCAACTTTCCGCATCGGTGGCTGCTAAGTATACTCCTCCCAAGTACCTTTTCGTAAAAAGAGAAACGTAGACGTGAAAGGACACGAGTAAAGAGACGAGAAGAGAGAAAATTAATGAGAACAGACGTTAACATGTTCAGGCCCTGCAGATTAATTATTAGACCCATATAAGTGACTTACCTATAATTCTGCACCCGAAATCTCCTAAGAGCGATATCGGCGACGGGTTTCCCGTCCTTGTACCAGGATATCCGGGGTGGCGGGCGGGCGCTCGCCCGACACTCCAGCTTCACCCGGCTACCCCGGGTCGTCTTAACTGACTGCATTTCTTCTATCCGCGCTGGACTACCTGTGGAGAAAAAATAATAATTGTAATGCAGTTTATATAATAGGAGTGCTTTTGAAAGAATGGATAATGTTATAAATAGACTAGATATTATAAATAATAAAATTTAATCTTTGTTACGCTTTGCGTACTTCGTGATTTAGCAAATAATATCTGCAATTTCAAAAGGGAATTTTTACAATACAGTTGTAAAAATTCCCTAACCCTTTTTTTGCTTACTCGCATACTAGATTTATTTGCTTTCATGAACTTCTTTTTCAAGCATTCTCAGCAAATGCCTGGAAGATGCAAATCGACTCATGTTCCGATTGGCGAGTAAGATTAATAGAGGGACAGTTATTACTTCTTAACATGAAAAATGTGTTAGTTTGCTAAAGCTATCGCACGGTATAAAATAAAACAACAAGAACTTAATAAATATCTAAAAGTATACGTATAGGTATAAATACTTTTTATACATCTGTCTGAATATTAATTGAAATTAACAACTCTACAGGTTGTAATTTATATCCCGCTAAAACAGTTATACTTTGCCAAAAATGTGTAAAAACTTTTTAGAGAAAACGTACTACTATCCCACTCTCACCTCTCACTTAAAACGTGTCGTCTTGAAGAGTCCCAAACTAAAAATAAAACTGCTGTCATTAGGCCAATGGCCTTATTATTTCGTCTGACGAGTAACATATGTAAGATCAGAAATAACTTGTATTATCTAAACGGGAGTCATCCTTACATGCCATCCATGGCGACAAAAAATTGGCTCCGTTTCAGAAGGTCTATTCCGTACGCACGAGATACGAATGTCCGTTTCGAACAAGTTTCGTAAAAATTCAGACGTTGGTCAATTGACAGGTTAGTTCTATTTAGCAAACTATCCGAAAAAAAAGTATTTGACAATTGTTTCATTTGAATGTGTTAAAAATGTCGAATGAATTCGAAACTACGGCGGTCGTACAGAGTAGACCTCCAGGTGTAAACGTGAAAAATTCTGTCGTGATTCATACAATATTTCTGTACGTGTCACGCTTAATGCTTCTCGCTAAAATATATTCCGCTATTGCGAAATAGTGATTTATCTTCGAGCTAATTTATTGGCGACTGTTTATTAAACAAATGAGTGGACACTTTTGTGTTTCTTTTCAATTTGGCTTGTAAAGAATTGGCGTGCGTAATTGTTTACGTTTATGTATAAATGGAGAAATTAAGATATTTATTAATGCATTTGCCTAAACCCTTTAATTCCTTAATGCCTTATACGAATACGTGGTTATATTGAATACTGCGCAATCTCATTTACATGTACAAATAGAGTTGACAATACGCACGAGTTAATTAAAAAATGATATCTACTCGTATTTTAAAATGGTTCTTAAGTTTGCGAGTTGTTTTGAAACGGCGAGAAATATATTAATGCTAGACAGCAGCAAACCAGAGGAGTCACCAATGTATCGCCTCCTTTAAATACGAACTTTTTGCATCCTTCTTCAAGATACTTAGGTATATTCGTGTACAGAATTTCGTGAATACCTTTGTAGGAAATTCATTAAACATCTTACACCTTCGTTGCAGAAATGATTTTGCAAACCGAAATAGTTAATAATTCTGAAGTTATTTTTATTTCTAATATGTGTGCACGTATACAAAACAAGAATCCATTTTCATAAAGCATAGGGCTGCCAAAACTATTTTCACGATCGCACTTTCCATTTCAGACTTATGATTAATTTCATCCATCGCAATCCTTCGTCGCAATATCGCCCACACTAACTATTCCACTAGAGTTGATTGACCTCATTCTTCATGACGCAAACCATTCATCAGGAGTAGGAGGAGTCTTCTCATTCATAACTTGCATATTATGGTCCAGCAGAAAGGGATTCCAGAGATATTGCCAAATGTCTCGCCTACGCTTATGACGTTTGTCGGGAAAGTCTACATCCTAATGACATCAGCCCCAACTATTTACGAGAGGACGGAGGGCATTCCACTATAGGTAATTGTAGGGCATTGCCCAATTTTTGTTTAAAATGCTCTTCCTACGAAATAACTTAGAACATGGGGTTATCTACATACAAGAGTTTAGTTTGCATGATTAACATATTTCGATATAAAAAATGAGCAAATAGTTCATTTATTCCCTTCTTGATTAAAACATCTAAAATGTTTTTAGAAGAATCATATAATCGTGATAGCTTCATGTGTTATTCTCGCCTACGCAATTCTGAAAACAATGAGTGAACTTCTTTTACGTTTTCAAGTTTTAAACATTAATAAACATTGGGCTTCTGGATATTAAATACTGGACAAAATTATTACGTTCTTTTTTTAGCTTTTTCGGTCACATTGGTGTTGTTTATGATTCCAAAACACCGTTTGTGGTTCGAGCGTCAAACATGTTTCTGCCATGTCCCTGTAGTTCCGGGACCAGAATAGGGCTACGGTATAGAGGATACCGTAGCCTGTCGTAAGAGGTGACTAAAAGGGGCTTTCGGGGTTGCGGGTGGCTTGAGTGGTAGCTCGAACCGTCTGACCAAGTGCGCCCGGGAAGGACGGCGGCATGTATGATCGCATGCTGCCGTAAAATTTGAAGGTGAGCGCAAATGCTCACTGCGAAGAGCCTGAAAGGCAAAAACGCAGCGCTGAGGCCAGCCACTGAGGAGGGGGAGCTGAAGTGCGGTAAAATCTCACATAACCCGGCGTTGCTCCCACGGCGTTGGGTGCCTTTTGAAGGTTTCTCCCCCGAGACAGAAAAAGGGCATGTTTCTGCTAAATACCAGAAGTATTAAATGCAGCTGTGTTTGGGAAGGAAGTGGTATGGGATACATAATTGTCCAAGGCGTTCCATGTTAGCTTTCTGGAGTAGCAATATATATGTGGCCACCTAAGTTAGGACTTAAATCTAATCTGGAGTTGATTTCAGCGGACACTTATATTCATGTGGACAACATGCTTCTTTCCAACTTTACAAAAAAAAATTGCCGTCACGGTAAACCTGGCAGATGTGAGACATCGTGTTCGCTCATGTAATATGCATTAAAGACAAGATTGCGACAGGAACTAAATATATAGAATAATGAAAACAAAGCCATTTACGAACAGTACCACGCACTAAGTCGAACTAAACCCGCAGCTCGGTTAGTATTGTTCGATACTTAATAGTTCCGAAAATCATCGTCATCAAGGATCACCATGCCAACAATCAGTTTCGTAGGGAATTCACTGGCATTTTTTTTGTGAAGGATAAAAGCTTACCTCATCTATGAAATGCCTACCCACTACATTTCTTATAGGAAAGATGGATGATTGACGGCATTCAGGCACAATTTAATAAGCAAGCACAAACATGGATGTCGGATGCCTAAAATCCCCACGTGTCAATATTAATATTCTAATTCATTTATTTATTTATTTGGATTGCCAACGTAAAATACAGCACAACAAGCTTTAAATTTACTTACATTTTATGGCTGTAATTCATAAAATATATATCTAATTATAATGTAAATATATCTCTAATTATTTTGTTATATTTATGTCGTATTAAGTGTCACCTAAAATATTAATTTAGTCTAAAAGAAACTTATTTCCTAATGTTTAATTGACAAAAATTCAAAATGAATAATTTTGAACGATTTACAACTTCGATCAAATATGAACAATAAGGTTGGCTTTCATTTAAATGATTTTAAGACATAAGCCATATTTTGTATTTCTGTATATATCGTAATGTATACTATAGTATAGCAAAGTCTTGCCATTTTTTAAAGCTCCATTTGTATGCAACGCTTAATCTAGTACATATATGATTGAAGATTTACAAGTTACGGGCTGACCTGGCAATCGTTGTTTGGCCATATAAATTATTTCTAAGTAATTTCTAGTGTAGACAAAAAATAGTTTAAGATTATAGGATAACTTAGATTGATCAGTTATCGACCGGGGATGAAAAATGGCTATTAAAAAATAGGGGTTGGTGATAAAAGGGGAAAAAATTAGGGTTGTATGTATTTTAAATGAGACATAATTAAAAAAAAATAAAAAATGTCTAAAAATAAAAAAAATGTTAAGGGTGGACAACCCTTATCACGAAGGGGTATGAAAAATAGATGTTGGCCGATTCTCACACCTACTCAATATGCTCACAAAATTTCATAAGAATCGGTCAAGCCGTTTCGAAGGAGTACGGGAACGAACATTGTGACACGAGAATTTTATACAATATGAGATATATTTTACAGTTCGTTCTTAAATGAGGATGCTAAACTAAAGGGCCATACCATATTTCTTTTATGAGTGTTTTTGATGAAAAACTAAGCCAATTATCACGTCCTAGACTGGGTTGTCATCGACGTTCGTCACGCCATTATAAATAGTCACGCCGCATCCTCCGGAAACTAAATTGGAACGTACAGGTGAGTGGCTGGCGAGTGTCCAAGACACGACACGACCACGACACGACATGTTCTCGGTCGAAAGCGTGTAAATGTCTGATGAACTAAAGGAGATGTGGCTAGTACGACGTGGAACTAGTGTTTATTGTTTAATAGATTGTTGGGGTATCGTATAGACTTGGCTATATTAAACATAATTTTAGTAGAGTACTAGTCCGTATACCCCATTCCGTTCCATTAAGGAAACTTTTAGTTTTAGGAAAACTATGTCACCCTCCTTATTATCTATTATTAAGAAATTAATAATAGTGACCAAGCGACCTGCTTTTTCAGATAAAATCAAAACCGAAATATCGGTCCCTGTTTTAGTGTCAGCCAAAACGGAACCGAACTTTTCTAAACTTATTAAAATGTACCTCGAAATTTAGTATTCATTTAGTATTATTTAAATTTAGTACATTATCACATATGAATGTTGAGCCGTGGTACGTCGGCATAGGCTGAAGTCACGGTACACCTTCGAGATAAACGCCAGAGTATAACCAAATGTAATCCTAAAGTTAACAATAATATGTTTCGTTCAAGCTGAAAGGTTTAGCTGAAGTCTGGTTGAAGTTAGACATCAGTCAATTCATTATTTTTTGGCCGGAAACCACTAATAACTAACTAAAAAGATATTCAAGTATGAAGCGTTTAACAAATTCCGCTATTCAATAATAGATGGCGTTAGTTGTCGTATTGTTACTACTTAAACTTATGTTATAAGTGATACAGTTTAAAAATACGACGAATTAAATAAATACATAACACTTGAGGCAAGTAGCATTAACTAAAAAAACGAATACAACTTTAGACTAAAGTTATGTAGGTATCTACTTAATGTAATGTAAGAATCTCTGGAAATTACCTGCTGTCTATCATATTAGGACTTACATAGCTTGATACAGATCTCAGACCTTCAAGATACTACGTAACGTAGGTACGTTAGAATAAGGTTTGAATTTAGATTCATAGAAATCTAACATATCGTTCGTAAGTATTGATTAATATGCAATCAATGTGCAATATATTTGAGTTTCTTCATTCACATACGCAAGAATTTGTGCATGTACCAGACTATTTTCCTATCCATTATAGGTAAATGGATGAATTCGAATGTTCTGGTCTGAGGGATGTGGTAAGGGAGATGCTTATCCAGAGCGTTCCAACTTAGTCCTCAGAGCTAGTAACGCATCTATAGCTAACTTCAAGTGAAATTTGATATTATCTGGGGTTAATTATTCACAGATATGCAAGGACGGCCGTGGCCACTCACCATGCTACTTCATACAATTAATAAGCCTATCGAAGAACCCTTAATTGTTCGAAAGTTCCGTAGCTATTTTTCTAATTTCTGAATTATCACTATTCAATTGCAGCATTTTTTTATTATGCCTATAAGAAGATGCTAATGAAACGTCATACGTTAAGATCCGTCAAGCCGTGTGGGCTGTAGCGCATGCCAAAGGAATGTACATATACTCAGAAACATCTATTCATACATTCGAAAAATATTACCATCGGGTAAAAAATAGAACCTGCACCATGGCGTTGCCATACTCATCTATTACTCCTTTACTCAGCATAGTATAACATAAACGTGCTATATAGCTTTAGACGAGAATATATTAAGTGTTTTGCTTTAATTACATCGATGTTATGATCGTAAAGTGTTCGAAGGAATCGACGCGTGTGTTCCCACTTCCATTGAAACCCATAAATGATTTTACATCTTCATCCAGGTATGGGGTCAATTTATTGCGCTTGCGCAGGTAATAGTCCCGTATTACGTGTATGTTTACGATGTTTACTTCATATACCATCGTAATATCTGTTTACGAACATTTGATTGCGATAGCTACTGGTTTTCTATATAAATAATGTAATCACAATGTATATAACCGAAAATGTCCTATTTTCGGTCTGATATAATACAAGGTGATACATAAAGTGTAATTCGTCCGGGGAGACACCTATGTATAGCGTAAAGCAGTTCTTGCGTGAGGTAGAAGAGTATGGTTTCCGGTTCTCTTATATATGAGACGATCACGTTAGCCCTCGGGAGTAGGAACGCATCTGTGATCAACTTCAGATAGAACTGTTCCATATGAAGTTGTTTACTAATTAATGTCCATGGACGGCGATAACCACCAGGTGGACTGCATGCTCTTTTGCTAGTTTGCTTACTGTGGGTTAAACAAAGGTTTATAAACAACCAATGTTTAACCTGAAATCCATTAGCGTTTTGATGACGACTGTGCCACTGGTGACGACGGTGCCTGTAGTAGGTAAAGAAGAATTTATTGTTCTACGATTGTGTTAAATTTGTATTTAGTTCAATTTACCTTTGTGAACTACATAAAGTGGTACATAAAGTGTGTGATTGGTTGTGATCTTAATGTGGATTGTTCATTGGTCTTCTTGTAATTACCTTTCATAATAGTTTTATTTTTATTTTTAAAATACCATTTTTTCAATACCATTTTTTCAATACTGTGGTTTATGTAAGACCTAGAATTTCTAACTTAAATTAAATTATTCATGACAATTCGTGACAGACGCACAGAAAAATACTTCAATTTATTCTTATCACAATATAACAAGATGGATGTGTTAATTTTCGAAATTAATATTTGATCGCACGTAAAAACTTCCAAGTGGCAATAAAGTATAACGTCTTAATTTACGAGTATCACGACGTTAAATTTGATTACTAACTGTAGTTGAAGCCTAGATAACGTTTAAAGTACATAAAAGAACTCGTAACCCGAGACATATAGTTTAGTTTATGATAAGTTATTAAGAAAATGCTAGCTCGGTGGTCCAGTTTATCTACGATAATACCGTATCTATAATTATCTATGAATACCGTTCGGTTTCTTCAATACTGAAGATCATATTTTTCAGGATATGAAATTTGACATAAATTATTTAGATTTTACCAGATTTAGTTTATACGTAAAAGACAATTTAGACAATGATCCAACTTAAATATTGAATTTTTAGAGTTATTTTTAATTTTGATGTTTAACACCATTTTTGGAGCACTAATAAAAACGTTCATAGCAAAATTTGTAACAAGAACATAAAAACTACAAGCTAATAACTTGATTCTGGACAATTGAGTTTTTAAAAAAATATATTAATTTGTATTGTTATATATTTCAGGAGTATCCAGTGGATAACTATATATTAGCAAACACATTCAAAGCGCTAGTTGGTTGCCTGATACAATCATCGGGGGAAGAGAGGGCAGCACATTTTGTCAGGGACTTCCTAATAACACAGTTGCAAGGTGACATATTTATTTTGATATTTTATTTAAGACTAGCTGTGCCACGCAGTTTTAGCCGCGTTTATTAGAGAACAATCTATAAAAAACAAACAAAGATAGAGTAATGTTATATAGCCTAAAGCCTTCCTCGATAAATGTTCTATTCAACACAAAAATATTTTTTCAATTCGAACCAGTACTTC
>DWNE01004831.1:0-14684 GCA_018249875.1 Cecropterus toxeus | reverse complement strand
TTGACTACTTTTGATTCGATTTAACTGGTCAGTCTATTGGTTACTTTTGATTCGATTTAACTGGTCAGTCTATTGACTACTTTTGATTCGATTTAACTGGTCAGTCTATTGGTTACTTTTGATTCGATTTAACTGGTCAGTCTATTGACCACTTTTGATTCGATTTAACTGGTCAGTCTATTGGTTACTTTTGATTCGATTTAACTGGTTAGTCTATTGACTACTTTTGATTCGATTTAACTGGTCAGTCTATTGGTTACTTTTGATTCGATTTAACTGGTTAGTCGATTGACTACTTTTGATTCGATTTAACTGGTCAGTCTATTGGCTACTTTTGATTCGATTTAACTGGTCAGTCTATTGACTACTTTTGATTCAATTTAACTGGTCAGTCTATTGGCTACTTTTGATTTCGATATCTTTCGCTATTTAAAGCCGGCGACTATTTTACGACTGAAGACGCTACATCTATTTAAAATAAAAGGAAAACGCTAAAATAGCAAATTTAATGGCATATAGGGAGATTAACATTTAATTTTCTATCCCAAAAGTCCTTATTTTTTTTCATGTAGTGCCTTTGTTAGCGAGTAAACCCTATTTTTTTTTGTGTTGCACGTTTCTACATATTTATTTAAAACATTGGTTTGAAGGACTATGATTAAATAATAATAGAAATTCACAAAATTATTAGATTTTTTATCTGTGTGTTGGCCATCGCATAAAACCAAAACTAGAGAATTCCATTTACAGTCAATATCATACGATAATAATCTTTATTTGAATAGTCCACATATTGCAAATAATTTTATCGTCATCAATTATAATTAGTACTTACGTCTTTTGCTTAACTTTATCTAATTAAAATTGACAATTCAGAAACAGCTCTGACAGCTCTACAGTCTATCAACATATACCGAGGTAATATTACTTTTAGTAAAACCAGCAGGTATTCGCAGTATTTCCCTAAATTCCCTAGCAGCCAGGTGTGTTAGATGAGGTACGGTCGATTAATTTCTTACACCATACAGTTCACACCGGCTTAAATTGCTCAAAGAAAATGGATGACATTTACTCGCTCTGGCATCCTTTGGCAAAAGGTGCAAATTCGAATAGCCCATACACCGCTCTACAGGAAAATGCGGTACAAATTGTAGTAGCTTTTCAGTTTGTTGAACGAGTTCGCTGGTCCTACTGTGAAAGGGTAAGCGATTGACGATTTATCTTTTGTATAATAATAAAGTAGAAAACGAGCATGCAGACCATCTGATGGTAAGGGTTACTACCGTCCATACACAGCAAATTTAAATAGAACAGGGGTTCTATATGAAGTTGATCACAGACAGGTATGTTGTCACCCTTGAGGACCAAGATGGTCGCCTCAAATAAAGGTGAGCCGACCACATCCTTCCAAAACGAAAGAACTGTTTCAAGCTAGAAATAGGTGTGGCGGTAAACAATTTCAATTTTAATTATTTCATTGGTATTGTCATGTTAAACTCTATACTAGTTTATCGCCCACGATAAGACAAGCGCCTAACAGTTAGAACTGCAACAATAAGCTGAACTTATTCAGTAACTTCCTTTGTAACTTGGAGCTGCACTAACTCATGTGAGATAAAAGATTGCAAGCGTCTACACAATTTGCAACGCTCTTGTTTCATACGTAACACATTTACTTAATTTTCATCGTTTAAAGCGTGTTACTAACTTCCTAGTACAGTTCCCTCGTTAGTTACAAGAACGCAAGCTCTTATAATAAATATCCTAAGGAGCTAACCCCTTAGGAGATTAATTTTCAAATCTTTTAGTTCTTAATCAAATGCGTGAGGAATTTCGGTGAAGTGTTTCATGTTCTTTGATTCTGGTTAAGGTTTGCGTTCTGTCGATCAGTCTTAAATTTCTATTAACTTGGCTCGGGGGCCGGATGCGGCTCGCTTCGGCTTAGGATCCGGCCCGTAGGATGTTTCATGCAGCAACAGGGTATATTTATAATTATAGGGTATTGAAAACTTAGGTGGAGGTACTCTTTTTTGTCGGCAACCATATTTTACTGACGTTAGGGGCGCACCTTTTAGCGGTAAGCAAAGACCTATCGTTTCGTTTATCTATTTTCGAAGTAAAAATCTACAATACGCCTTTTAACTGTATAATGTAGCCACCTACTTCGTTAATATCTTTAAATTTTGCCCCCAACTTTTAACAGGTTTTTTTACACCTGAATTACTTAATAGATATATACATAAAGCAGAGCGCTGCTGTATTTATTTGCTGCTGAATTTTATATTATTAAGCACATTGGTGTTATGCCCGTATGCGCATTTATTACTTCAAACAGATAAAATAAGAGGTTAGAAGGTGGCATTTATAATTTAACTAAATCATCTAATTGAAAGATGCCTTTAAAGTTCCTATCAATGTAATCCGGTCAAAAGTTTCATTCTTAACGAGTCATTTACTAATCAATAACGATTAGCCTTCAAATGATGGTGAAAGGTCACGGCAGTTCATCAGCGAATGTTCTGTTTCTTCGCCCTGTAAACTCTGTAATTACTTTGAACTTCTGGTGATTTGTTCGGAAGTGAAACTTCGGTAACATAGCGTTGTCTATTCTTCGTCAACTATTTATAGTCAGTTACTTTACTACGGTAGGTTTTACTGACTAAAATTGCTTCTGTATAAAAATAAATAAAATGAATATATCCGTTTATATAGTACAGAATAAAATAACACCACACAGCTTTAATGATATTGGGCGAGTTTAATTGGTAGCAGTAAGTTTACTAATTACTAATGAATTTACTAGCTGCTAGTGAGTTTTTTTGCTACTTGCGAGTTTACGAACTACTAGCTAGCTTACTGGCTACTTGGCGGGTTTACCGGCTACAAGCTAGATTACTAGCTTCTAGCGAGTTTATTACCTCGTAGCGAGATTATTGGTTAGTAGTTACTAGAGTTTAGTAGACTTTAGCAAGACTATTGGCGACTAGCGAGTTTAATAGTTAGTGAAAACAAACCACGTTTTGTTTTGTTGTGATGGTTAATTAGTCAACCAGTTATCACGCCCCAGTTACCATGCCGCCGAGTAGCGAGAAAAGTATCTTTATTTTCACCTTCTGCCATTTAGCTAGTTCAAGTTAGTAGAGAGTGAATTTGGCTAGTATCTAGCCTACTAGCTCAGGGTATTTGGGGCTTAAAATTCATTGCATGCATCGGTTTAACAGATAAATACACACAAGTAGGTAAACAAATTATAAATTTAAATTAAATATTTACTTTTCTATCCAGTTGGGGATTGAACCTGGAGATTTGTATCAAACCGATATAGTGACGCAATAGCCATGCACTCATTTAATTGCACAAAAAAAAAAAAACGTAAAATGATGTAGTCAATACTTTATAAAGTGAAATAAATTTTCATCTCATAAATCCAAGGGTAGCTAAGAATAATAATAGTTATCACAAAAACTTGGAAAAGCTAGAAGTTTAAACAAGATCTCTAAAAATTTTATAATCTTGTTAAGAACTTTAGCGGAATGGGTGATAAAATTTCAGTATCGAAAGATTGTAATCAGAATTGACTGTAGAATTTGATTGTAATCGAATGACTTGCCGAAGTATTAACATTTTTGAAATGGCTTTGTGAAGTATCTTTTTGATGCTAAACGCCAGATTAAATTATATTTCAGGCGAGACGAATATTGAAAGTAGAAGAAGCTTAGATGCGCCATTGGTTTTCGGTCTGATTGTATGGAGTTCAAACATTTGTATGATATTCAAAATATACTTAAATATCTTCATCATAACTTGATAGGCATGATAGTGATGGCGGGCTGGTGGAAAATAATCATGTGACCTATAGACATTTAATACCCCAGAGGAATCGTGAATACATCGCAAGTTTTCAAGGAGAGCTCTTTGCGACATTCCTGAACGAACCTATGTCAAAGCACTCCGCGAGTGCAAGAAAGTTTGTTCCTCAATTGTACGCTCATAGTAAAAAAGAGCGTGTAAACCAAACCGTTAAGAATCGCGAGTACAGTTTATATGGATGAAACCTCATTCTTCAGCCAGTAGTGCGATAGAGGAAGAGTTATGAAAGCACCAGATTAAAGAGTTCTACGGAAAGCCACCATTATAAAGTTGATGGAATATGCGTAGGGAGACTATGTGTCTCCGCAGGCTTTAAACCAAAGGTTAAAAGAGCAATGAACATTTTATTCCTTAACGTCACATTCTGCACCGCAATTTTCAGTACTTGAATACGAAATAGATCTATTAATCCTCTACGTGCATATATTAATGTATTTACAATACTCATCACGAATAGTTTTTAGAAATGTAGCTGTAAATTATAACTATTAAGCCGTTAGAATCATTGTTCGTGTTTATTGGTTTGAAAATGATTTATTCCGTTGAAATTGCTGGCTATTCGGTGTCGATAAATCGTGCTAAGCGACCGTAAACTGTTTGTTGGAAACCTCATATCTATTTTAAATACTTCCTGTTATATTATTAAAGGTATATTTTATAACGAGCTTTACCAGCGGTGTGGTCATGTTTAGTTGTTATACGCAATTTGTGAAATTTTTAAAAGTGAAAATTTAGATTTTTTGTTTCTCAGCCTAAATAATTTGTAACACCAACATATATCTACGTGGGTTTTTTTGATCATAACTGACCTTCAAAGTTAAGTAAAATGGAGAGCGCAAGAATTGGATGGGTAACCACTATTGGCAAAATTTGCGAGCTTCCGTGCTTCAGAGTCAGTCTGGAAATACCCACAGAGGTCACTAAGTATTCTGTACTATCTTCTTAACTGTCCTGTTA
The DNA here is from genome assembly GCA_018249875.1 of Cecropterus toxeus. Lineage (NCBI taxonomy): Eukaryota > Metazoa > Arthropoda > Insecta > Lepidoptera > Hesperiidae > Cecropterus > Cecropterus toxeus. Next base: position 9,857 of record DWNE01004831.1, on the reverse strand, counting down.
GAATAGCTTATTGAGCAGGTGTCAGGCTTTTCCCATTTGTGGGAAAGTGAGAAATCGTGAGAAATCTACACTTCTGCGTTTACAGAAACCATTTCAAAGAAATGTTTAGACTACCCATTTGTATCGGTCAGCATGGTGGATTATAAGTATAATGGTTGAAATCATTTTTCTGTGATGTGCTAATGCTGAAAGACCCTTACACCTGCAAGGGTCATCAGAATTGATTGGGGGTAGCATGGTTTGACGCCAAGCACTATTTCAGAACAATACACAATTAAGCGTCTGGTAACAAGGAATAGAACTAAATAGTGATTCAACTACAAAGCTAAGTACGGAACAGGCGAAGCTTTGAATAAACGGAGCTTTTAATTCAACTACTTCACTTCCTCGTGAGGTGAAGGTCAGATCGATATTCAATTAACCTTTCAAAGAAAGCAACCCGATCCGGGTCAACAGCATGAATGGATTTAACTTTGCTTTCGAGTTCCATATGAAAAGGGATTATGTGGATCGCTTAATCAGATGTCTTTTTGTATTAGCGTAATGAGGCTTATATGAGTGGATAAGTAACGGTTTCGACACTTATAGTTGCGAGTTAGGTTTTTTCTACGTTTTTGCTATATATTCTACTAGTTCTGCCTCGCGGTTTCAATCGCTAATGCATAAAAAAATAAACAAACATAGCGTGATATTTTATAGCATATAGCCTTCCTCAATAATACCCTTAGTATAATTAGTATTAGTATATTGTTCAGCTGGTGGTTAGTGCCTCCCATCGACATCTGTAAGAAACTTTACATAGAATAGAGGTTCTATCTGAAGTTGATCACAGATGCGTTGTTACTTCCGAGCACTAAGATGTCGCCCCATATATAAGTAAGCTGGCTTGTATCAGTAGGTCAGCATTTGAGCTATTTTCTAATATAAAAATTTCTATATAAAAAGTTTAAAGAAATAAATAAGATATTTTTCTATTTTCATCTCATTCACATAGAAGGAAGATTCTCTTGCTAAATATTTGATCGAGTTTTGCGGATGAATTAATGGGCCAATCTTCCTGAAAAGTAGACAAATAGGCTGTGAAAAGATAATTAACTTATTTATCCAGGAAAATGTAACAAATCAAGAGAGTAAATTCAAAATGATTTATTTAATTAAAGACAATCTTACTATGTATATGATATTATAAATCCGAAAGTTTGTGGGGTTGTATGTGTGTTTGTCACTATTTCCCTCAAAAACCACTCGTCGGATTTCCCTGAAATTTAGCAGAGAAATTGTTTATCACCTGAATAATGGCCCATACCCTTCCACCGAAATGCAAAAACTGCTTCATGCTTGAAATAGGCGTGGCAGTTGTTCCTCCCGGTTGAACTTCACTGGTTTTACCATTTTATTAACATATTTACAATGCACAAAAGATGGTCACCTCATATACATATACCAAGTGAGCCGAAAATCGAAACTAAAGGTCACACAAGCGGAGTTGGCAGCGATGCTAGTGAACATACGGAACAGTACATTTTATTTGAACCATTTTAAACGAATTCCTGAAAGTTCAATAAGTTGAAGCTTCGAGTGTAAAGCAAAACAAATAAAATGCATTTGCATTGAGCAAAGGTCGAAAAACAGCGTATGGACTATTTTGTAAAAGTAAACATTTACGTTATTTTATATTTCAGATTTCCATCCAATATAATTGGTTAATAGCATAAAGTGATTTTGGAATTATTATACTATTCGTAATAGTGACGTCATAAAAAAATGTTGTTATAGTATACCTGTATACTGTTTTATAATAACGACCCGCGTGGCAGAGCGGTCACTATACCGGTCTGACACGCAAGAGCCCCGGGTTCGATCCCCGGCCAGACATCTGAATGATGAACTTAGATTTCTGTTCTGTGTTTGGGTTTTTGTGTATTCGTCTGTGTGTCCATGGCACCCATGACACAGGAAAAAATCCTAGTGTGGGGCTATGAGTGTACAAGGCGTTTTTTTATTCAGTGTAAGGAGTATTTATATAGTCAGCCATTCCAATGTAATTATTTTAGAGTAGTTCCTGTCAGGTAGCCTGTCTGACCAATCCCTACGTTTAAGTACAAATAGAAAAATAGTACTAGAACTTTTAATGAATCTATAAAAGGATCGATTAACAATACCGAAAAACAAGTTGAAAATTTTAGTTTTTTATTAAAATTTAATCACAGAAAGCAATAACTGTTTTATTTCGGTATTCATTTTTCGGATTTTCAATAAAATGAACTTCAACATTTAAATCCGTCTAAGCCTTTATGAAAAACGTTTGAAAAACTTTTATATTTTGATTGTACAACTAGTTTTTAGGGAATCAAAATACCAATTTTAAACAACGTAAAAGCTAAAACGAATATAAAAGCAAACTTTCCTATTATGGAAGTTTGTGACCGTAATGGAATATTTGTATTGACTTTTCAGGTTCTGTTTGCCAAATTACGGCTTTAGCCCATTTTATTTATATTTATTTTTTATGTATTGATTTACCTACATGTAATTTTATTTACGTTTTTTCTCTATACCAATAGTTAATCTATATTGGGGCGATGTTGCATTACAGGGCCACGATCAGATACGGCACCGTGACTCAAATTTTATGCTTATGGATTACATAAGAAATTAACAAACACGTATGATGGTATACGGCTTTCCTGAATAAATAGTATGGTGACCGGACGGTCACCATACCTATTAAACGCGCAGTGGGTTCCGGGTGCGATCCCCGGCCAAACAGACATCTGAATGACGAGTTTAGATTTCTTTTCTGGGTCTGGGTGTTTTTGTATTCGTCTTTGTGTGACCATGGCACCCACGACACAGGAAAAATCCTAGTGTGGGGCTATGAGTGTAGAGAGCGTCTTTTTTAAATGGACTATTCAACATAAAAAATATTTTTTTCCATTTCCAACCACTACTATCTGGCATAAGCGCGTTCAACAAAACAAATTTATATTATAGCTTAATTATTATAAGTAGACGTTTTCTTTTGTATTCAGTCTGAAATATGGTATTTATCCTTTACATAGAATATTGAGCTCATTAAACTGCAGCTAATTAGCGTGTATAATTACACAAATAAAGCCCCGTTTATGCGTATCGTGGTATATAAAATCATATTTTTATATATAACTTGTACGTGATAGGATACAATATGAACGTACTAAAATATGTGCTTGTAGTATAAATTACATCGAGAAAAATAAAAATATTTTTTTACTCTCATTACCCCACATTAGGATGTACTCCTATATCGCCTTTGGCATAAACACATAACATGTGTTTATGTCAAACACGAAACAGATGTAAATCCTAATGCGGGAATATCCTAATATACACAACGAAAATATTCAGGCTCAAAACAGGAATTTAAATGCGTCAATCAGATGTCCGTCTGAACAGAGATCGAACCCGGAACGCATTGCGTGTTAGACCGGCATGGCGATCGCTTGGTCACACGAGTCATTTAAGTCCTATTTATTTGAACTTTATTATACCTTGAAATGTGGTACAAAAGGCGGAATTAATGCTAAAAGCATCCTTTATCAGTCAACCATCGAGCTAAGCAGAAAACATACAAGTCTTCTCATCATATCGAATTGACACTTTAACACCAAGATCATATTGGCAACATTCGTAAATATAAAAATAACTATAATTCATATAGGTACTAAACATTTTTCAGCAGTCGCTCGTAGTTATAAATAGTTATTACGCAATAACCTGACGGATCTCTTAGTTTTATTCCAAGATTTTACAAAAAAAAGCTTATCTTAACCATTTCTATTCTTACAACCATTGAAGGCGAACTAAATGTTATAAAAAGCGTTAATGGGAATAGAAATAGAAAAAGTTGCGGGTTGAAAACAAGCTCATAAAGTAGTGGTTACTAGTGTTGCTCAGCTATCGATATCCTGTATCAATAGTCGCTAGTATTGCTTCAATTCATACATCGATATTTGATCTTTTACTGTTTCATTGGCACTAAGCTTGAGATCAACATATTTTACCATGCAATGAAATCGCAAGGTATTTTTTATGAGATTAAAGTAGCAAATGATTATATAGTCCATCTGATGGTAAATATATATATGATGTAAAGTCACTGCCGGCAATGAATAACTACATGTTGAAATGGGCCTCTATTTAAAACCGATCATAGATACGATGATACTTCAGAGGACTAGGATGGTCTGCCCAAATGTAGGAAAACTGAATCGCAAGAATAGATTCACTTTGATAATAAGTGTAATGATAATACTTTGAAGGTAGAAATATACTTAATCTATCGCTTTCCATGTCGACTGCAGTGTTAATAGCAGCAACATTATCGACATATTATATAATATACATTATGACAAAATTATATAATAATTATCATGCTAAGTCATCAACATTTTGACAACATAAGAAGACCAAGTGAATAAAAATAAGAAAAAACTTTTGAGGGTAAAAATTAAACGATTTTTTCTATTAATAGCGATATTACGGATATCGATAAAGGCCTGTCGATCCCAACACTAATAGTTTCCCGCTGCCGCCATCAATGAGACAAAGCGTCCAGTTTTCCTGCTCTCAATTGCTCGTGAGACGCTCATCGATCTGTTACGGATAGTCAACTTTTCCTGAAACGATGTACTTTTTAAGTACGTTAGAAAAATCCCTACATACATCGTATATCAACAGGATAAGATATTGTCTCGGTTAAAAAAAGCGATGGTTTCTCTATAATTTTTAAATCTATTAATCTCCTTTTTTGATGATGTATTTTCATTCTCAGTGTAATTTACTACTTTATTTTAATCAATGATAAATAATGAATAATAATGGTTTGATCTTTTTGTTAATAAGTAACTTATAACATTAAAACAAAATGTTGGTTTAAATGTACTTGATTTATAGTTTTTCTATTACTGTTGCATATGAAAGCAAACTGACAGCTTTAATTTACAGATAATTCAGTTTTCAGACTTGAAACCAAAGTTGAAGTTGAAGTCGAAGTCGAAGTCTCATCAATCAAAGTTGAAGTCTTCCAATTTGCACTTGGTCAGCGCGATGGAATCTGACTATATTCCATCGCGCTGACCAACTGCGAATCGACTTCACTCACCTTTAAAAACTTTTTTATAGTATTCTTAAATGTGTATATTTGCTCACGATGTTTTTCCTTCGCCGTCAAGTTGTGATTATTATTTTTTATGAGCAGAAAATTCAAACGGGTGGGCTATAAACTTGAACTTCTCTTAAATATTAAACCTCTGGCGTATTTACTGGTCGTGAAGTGATAAATCGACGTAACCAAGTGCAAAACTAAGTCTTAGAAAGTCATTTTGGGTCACATTGTGGCTGAGTCCCAGATTGAGAAACCCTAATCCGCTGGCGCTTACACATTTATTATCTCCGACCGAATTTACAACGTACTTAGGGCCATTTTCAAGTTGATACTCCTTGTTTCGGAAGATAGGTAGGGTCTCTTAGTAATATATGGGCCATTGCTTTAATTTTGGAAGAACCCGAATAAAGTAATGGTTTGAATTGAGCGACTGATGAATAAATATAGTCCATTAGCGGCTGATTGCTTTTCATTGTTTTGGAAAACTAGCTTTCGGCTCTGATTTCATTCGTTTGAACTTATTTACGATGTCTTCACAATATGATTATTTTTACATTTCTTGTATGTTTCATGCATTTTATTTTTCATCGTCATCGTCAACCCATTATTGTCCCACTGCTGGGCACGGGTCTTCTCTCAGAATGAGAGAGTTATAGGCCATAGTCCACCGCGCTGGCCATGTGTGAATAGGTAGACTTCATACACCTTTGAGAACTCTAAAGAGAACTCTCGAATGTGCAGGTTTCCTCACGATGTTTTCCTTCACAGTAAAGCAGTGATAATTAAATTCTAATACGCACACAATTTTAGAAAAATCAGTGGTGCGTGCCTGGGATTTGAACCCCGGACTCTCGATGGAGAGGCCGAGTTACAACCATTAGGTTGTCACTGCTCTATCTTATGTTTAGCATGTTCAAAATTACGATCAAAGCTTACGCAAATATATTTACAAATTGAAAAAAAAAAGGTTGCATACGCTCTTTTTTCACACACGGCAAGTAAAACTTCTGCAGAGTAGCCTTCGTGGGAGTGAGATGGATATAAATAAAATTATGCTTTTCAAAAATCGACTATGTAATCCCTTATTTCGCATATACCCAGCTTGAGTTCTTATACAAGCTGTGAAGTAAAATCGTTAGTGTGATTCAGAAAGGGGTACAGCGCCATCTAGTTATAACGCTGGTAACTGCTTTCGTAAAGTATTTTTGTTTCGTCGAGTTTCAAACCACAACGATTCTAACGAAAATTTCATTTAAAACCACTGAAAACTATAGTATATAAAGTTTTTGTAAAGTACGAAATAATAGAATGCAAAATAGAAGACAATTCTTAAATGAGGCACAATCGGAGCGTAATAAATTACGTAGAATTATTGAATACGAGAGGTCACTTCAATTGAAGTTTGAAATCAATAATAGGGCGGTCGTTAACCTTAATAATTATTTCAGTACTGCTCAAAGAGAAGTGATCTTATTTTTTTTATTTTATGTGAGAAGAAGGTATTTGTATTAAGTTGATGACAGTATATGCGGTTACATCATTACTATATCTCCATAACTAATTAGTTTCTTAGAAGAAACTGCTAAACGATTTCTTGAAAACAAACCCATAAAATGTTTAATAGGGGAAAAAAAATATGTAGCTAATTTCCGCGGCTCTGCTCGATTTAGTCATGTTTATCACGGTAATGATGAACGAGCATAAATTCGACGTGATGGCTAAGGATAATTACCAAGCATCGACATCTATAAAATCCACGTGTAATAGAATGAGTGCCCTAATTGAGTTCGACCATAGGGCTCTCAATATTAATCTCAAATATATATTCAAATAGTTGCGTTGCTATCTCTAGGTCGGAATACTTTTTTTACCCGACTGCGTCAGAAGAAGGGTAACGATTTTGGAGCGCATGTATGTATGTTTGCTTGTATGTCCATTATTTTCGCACGCGCTACAGCCCAAACCGCTGGACGGATTATGAGGTATGACGTATCATTAGACTCGTCTCAGTTTGCATAATGACATAGGCTACATAATTTAAAAAAAAGGCACCTGGAAATAGAGGAAAAAGGGGGGACGACATTTTTTTTACTATAACGACAAAACTCATATAAGCGTCAAATTAAATATAATGTCATTATGAACAAAAAATTGTTTTAAGCAGACGGGTTTTTTGTTTCAATGTTTTTAACGAAGTTACTAGTTTTTATCTAATTAAAATAGCAAATGAGTAGGCAGTCTAGCTGATGGTAAGTAGTTACTGCCGCCTATGCACATTTGTAAACAACTTCATATAAAACAGAGGTTCTATCTAAAATCGATCACAGATACTTTGCTGCCCGAGGACTAAGATTGTCGTCTCATGTATAAAGGAGTTATAAACTCAACCTGCCAGCGAAATGTAAGACTTGCTTCACGCTAGAAATAGGTATGGCGGTGGTACCTTTCCTATACTAAACTTACCCTGCCGGCGAAATGCAAGACCTGCTTCACGCTAGAAATAGGTGTGGCGGTGGTACCACGGTCGAACTACACTGGTTCCACCACCTGACAATATATAAACTTAATTTAAGGGTGTATTTTACCAAATAAAATTTGACAATATTACAACTGTGATCGCCATTTATCTCCACAAGGGCATGTAATTTAATTTCACTCTATTTCCGTGATTTTGGAGCTAGCTGAAAAACGGGAATTGATTCGTCGGCGACGGGATCAAATAATGGCTTTAGTGGAATATCGCTTTATTTGTGAAGAAATCCCGCGGGAGCTCAACTCTAATCGGGTAACTTTACCAAGTGGCGACTGTTATATATTTTTTATACTTTGGAATTAATAAAAAACATGTAGTCTGCCTGATGTGGCTTATGCCGTCCCAACCTAACCTAACCTAACCCTAGACTAGATTAGAGTCAATAGGTTGGCCTTAAATGAGGGGGAAGTATGCGTTATTTACAGGTATTTTTATATTTTATTTACATTCAAGAATTGTCTTACTTATATTATAACGGCGTAAGTTTGTGAAGATGTATCTGCGTCTGTTTGTTACAATTTCACGCAAATACTACTGATTGGATTGGGATGAAATTTGGTATATAGATATAGATTGGATTTAGATATAGATCTGTCAGGTGGTAGAACCAATGTAGTTCGGCCGATGAAGTACCACCGCCACACCTATTTCTAGCGTGAAGCAGTTCTTGCGTCTTGGTGGAAGGGTATGTTTGTCGGCTCATTTTTATATGAGCCGACCATCACAGTCCTCAGGAGTAGCAACGCGTATGTGGTCGACTTCAGATAGAACCCCTTTTCTATGTGAAATTGCTTACAAATGTCCATGGGTGGAAGTAACCACTTACCATCAGGTGGGCTGCTTGCTCGTTTGCTACTTCATATTTATAAAAAAAAAATAGATATTTTATGGCCTGGATTAATACATTAAATACTTTTGAACGTGGTACATGACAAAAGCGGAAAGATTGGCTGGAAAAAACTCGTTTAATTTAAAAATAGTTAATCCCATACTTAGCAAAATCAAACAAATCTTTGCACGTATCCTTTCAAAGTCTCGCTATTCAGTACCGATTAGCAAAACTTTTTAACAGCTTTAAATCTAATCAGTTGCAGATTTACGCTTTTATTCCCTAAAAGGTACGATTCAGTATCGCAATGACATTCTACCCGTTAATAGCAGTCCTTCAATAAAACCCCATTAGAAACGAAAGCAATTTGGGCGTCACGTGATTGGGCACAGTGGAATAGTCAGGTCACGGTCTATCAAAGGAACGTATATAATAGAACCACATGAGAATACAACGAAGTAAAAACAGAAATTAAAAGTATGTAAATGACGATGTATGGGTAAAAATCCTTTACACCTTAAATGCCTTTACACTTATGGTGTAATATTATTTATATGTGCATATATTTTTATACATAATACAATAAGCAATATACTTATTCGAGGCATTCCGACCTAGTCCTCATTACCGAGACAGTAATTTTTTTGTCGATTTCAGATAGGATTCTAATCTTATCTCAGGTCTATCACAGAAGCCAATAAATGGCCAACATTAGATGGAATGCATATGTTTCTCCTTTTATATGATAAAATACCCTTTTTTGTTCCCGAGGATAATTTTTGTTACCTACAAAAGGTACCTCACGCCGTGGGAGCGCCGCCAGGTTATGTTGGATTTTGACCACAGCAAACTGACTTTGGGTAGAACCCCAGATCTATGTGGATTTGTTTACATGTGTGCAACAGTTAGCTCTTACCTCAGGTAGATTGAATACTCGTTTGCCACTTCAAACTTATAAAGAATATTATAGGCAGAGAATACATTATGATAGATAATACATTCTAAACAGGTAAGATTTATCGAGATGTATAATAGATATACCTAAACATGCTGCCCGATCCATTAATATCAAGGGCTTTGGTCCGTTCCACGTAGGACTGATTAAGGGTGTTGAAAAGAGACACGTTTCTTTTCAAAGGGTTTTCGGTCCTACCCTTTTAATCAATTTGTTTTTTACAAAGTAATGTAACATCGAATTCTGTTTAATTATAGCTGTGTTAAACGTACTGTGTCCTGATTTTAAGGGTGTTAATTAACTCCAGATTTTCTAGGTGGTAGAACCAACGTAGTTCGACCGGGAAAGTACCACCGCCACACTTATTTCTAGCGTGAAGCAGTTCGTGCGCTTC
>DWNE01004830.1:0-14686 GCA_018249875.1 Cecropterus toxeus | reverse complement strand
TCTGGCCGGGAATCGAACCCGGGACCCACTGCGCGTCAGACCGGTATGGTAACCGCTCGACCACGCGGGTCGTCAAATACATAACATGATAGTACATGAAATATGACATGTAGACCTATCTCGAAAGGAGTACTTCAAAGGCTCATGGACATACATATATCTGCCGGGTCAATAGTTGCCTCATAATACAATATTTTTTACTCTAATAGTGCTGTGCCTAGATTTTTTGAAGAGCCACAAGAAGTAACATTAAAATATCGATGACGACTTTGAATGTTATAATCATTCGTGATATTTTCAATACACTGAATGAATAAATAATCATGTTACAATGTTAGTTCCGTGGTTTATTTGATCGTATATAATGCTATCTGGTAATGCGGTGATTATTCAAATATCCCAACAAGTGGACGGCCCCGCCTCTTTGCAGTCGCAATCTTAATAAAGACTTCCTAGGTGCACTACGAATGTATTTTATTTTTATGAAATATCATTCCCGTCATATAAATTTAATTAAAGACTTGTTTAATTAAAATTCATCTGAAAACAGTTACACGGTAATAGATTATGAGAAGTAATTAAATGCATGTCTTAGTTGTGTATCTATTTCAGATTATTATAAAATCGGTCTATCAATTTATATTGAGATTAAAAACTTGAGTAAGATGTTTTAAATTTTAAATAAACCAATTGCTTTACTATCAGTGAAAATTACATCACAATCTGGTGGGCGTTGGCTTATACTTACCTATTTTAGTCAATTCATTTCATAAATTGGACTTGCTTATTTTATTCTGCAATTAAAGACACCATAATAATATATTTTTCATAACCATGATTAAACAAACGTTCTAATCTATAGAATGGTTATAAAAGTGATTAGATATAACTATCAAAATATATATACATCGAAAATAAACAGTAGAATACATTCATTCTTCATTCTCTCATTCATTCTACTCATTCATCATAACGTTTAAAATTACGGAGTTTACTTAGCCTAGATTGAGTCTAGATTGGTTCTGATACAGATTATAGAAACAGATGCGCATAGTACACTTTTAATAGATAAAATTGATCTTATTATAGCGTCGTTCTCGGAAATACTAGTAGATCGTGCTCGCAAGGCCTGTTGGCGTAGTGGCGGTGCAATATTTCCATGGCGTGCGTCGTGCTATCCTCCCGTCATTACTTCGGCAGCTCCATCGATTAATCATTGCTCCTCTACCGGATAATTCGGCGGTTGATTTACTGAAAAGCAACATGTTATTACGGGATAAATCTTTATCTAGAAAAGCTAAGAAGGTCTAAGCGCGCCTCTGATTTACGACGCCCCCGGCCATCGCCGAGTTGCGTTTGATTTGTGATTCCTCGAGAACTTTGTTCTCATCTTTAGTTGAATTTTAATGAATGACTCTCAAATTATACGGTTTAGTGTGTAATTATGCGTTTTCGAATTTTTGATTTTATTGCTTTTGTGAGATTTAATCCGTAACAATGAAAAATGGCATTGTGAGAGTAGCGTTCCACATACTGTGTGCTTACGTCATACATGTTATTCGACTGCATCAGTAGGAAGGTAATGTTTTTCAAGAGTATATTTTTTATTCTTGCAATAAGGAATTTGTGTGTGGGTTGAATTAATCGCCTAATTTTGTAACCTGATGTAATCAAGGTAACCCACACTTCAATAAAGGCCGGCGACTCACCCTTTGATATCGGCGGGCCGTTCTTGCCCCGATAACATCTTGATTTATCGTGGCTATCCACCACCTATTCTCCCCTTCCCCCGCAATTCTCACCTTTTACACCTTTCCAGACTTTCCACGTATTCAATTTACTCGTATGTTTCCACGTAACATTTGCCAACAAGTTTCTCGTTTAGTCAAATGTAAGGCAAGATACTGTAGCTGAATTTTATTGTTATACAAAGAGAAAAGACTAACTCGCTGATTTTCTTGCCGGATCTTTTTAGTTGAGGTTGCGTTTCGATCCCGTGGTCGTGTCGTCAATCCATTATTGCTCCACTGCTTGTCACAAGTCTTTCAAAAATGAGTTTTAAGCGATAGTCCACCGTGCTGGCCACGTGCGAATTGGAAAACTTCACACACCTTTGAAATATTTTCCTTTGCAGGGACGCTCGATTGGGTGGCCCAGTTTTAAGTGGTAGTGTAAGAAAAAAATGTAACAGACAATTTGTAACTGTCCCCAAATGCCTATGCAAAATAAAGATATTTCATTAACACTTACATTAGAGCTTTGTTACATATCTCAAAATTGCTGAATGCTTTCAGAAAATAGCTACAAAATGATTAATAATTAATAAATCTATCGCCGGGCCATCTCGAGCATTAAGAGGCGTAGTCCGTTGCGGAAAATTAATGAAGTCTTCCTCAGAGTGTTTCGCGGTTTAATAGCTGCTATTAATTTTATCTCAACAACAGAGCATCTATACGCGGCGACGCGGCCACTTTATCTCAAAATCATCTTCTAGTTGAAATAAATGCTTAGATTTAGATGCGTTATTATGCGGCTAGTGTCATTTACCTTTGATCGTTGGAAATAGTTTATTATGTGTGCGTTACAAAAAATATTTAAATAGAAATTTAATTTCGGTTTCTCGATTAGTACAAATTACATACGCTTTTGGATTTATTATACCGTACTTATTATTATTATTATAGATAGTAGATATTATTAAAAATACATATGTAAGTAGATACTTAGATATGTATTTTTTTTTTAATAATATCTACTCAGAAAACTTAACTTAAAGTATTTTAAGTTAAGTTTATTTTGTATAAAAAACAATGTTTTTTATATATCTCTCCATTAAAAGAGAAAAGCTTCTTATTTCAATAACAATGTTATAAAAAACCAAAAGCAACCCTTTGTCATTACATTCTTATACGGAGTAAGTATTCAATAAAATATTTCAGTCGTAAAGTGGTGTACGTAAGTGCAACGAGGAGCATTCATCGGAAAAAACGAGTAGAAGCTTCGACAAGCTCACAAAAGCTCGTAAAAGCTCTTGACTATTACGTAGTTATTGTTATAGGGTGGAAACACCATTATTACGCGGGTTTGCTGGTTTATTTTGTTGTTTGGCGCGTTGCAGCCGATGTCGTGAACAGCGATGCGCTGTCTGTCCAGTTCACTTAGTGTAGCGCTTTATGAGCTGATTTTACTCATATGCATTATGAAAATATCGTGTAATTTTTAAGGTGTTCGAGTGTACTAATGTGTAGATGGAATAATTCATATGTCAAATTTGAATAGTGGAATATATAGTACCCAAAAATAACTCTTCTTTTTATATATTAGTGATAAGTTAGTAAGCTTGGTTTTGAGTATTATTATTAAGGAGATAGTTTTAAGTAACTTATATGTCCTATATACATATAATTTACTTAACACTAATAAATAAGTATACAAAATGTGCATATAATATGCATATGCGTGCATAATCTTTTTCGCGACAGTAAATTCTCCCCGGCAGTGAGAAATTAATGGGCCGATAAACATAAAATTTCAAAATATTATAAAATATATTGTGCTTTCAAAATTTACCTATTATTTATCAAAAGTGGTACTTCAATTTTTGAGTCCACAATACTCCGGTGAACACATATTCGATAAAATGTTAAGCACTTCTTAGCATTCAGTGTTCTGTTAATCCTATTATGCTGTAAACATTGAGGAACATCTATATCACATCAAATGAACATCTCTACGTCGGCTTATTGTGCACGACACTTGCTTTCATTGACAGCGGAAGCATTCAAATGCACACCTTTATTCCGGGATTAAGCGAAATTTTGCATAGGAAACGATCGTCAAATGTCCCTTCATTGAATGTACGTGCATTGAAAGAGGGATGAATGGGACTAAGCGGGCTCCATCGACAATGCGTTCGTATCAAAAAGGAGAATCACACGTGTTGTGACTGAAATTTGAACAATGTTTCCACTTCATAGGAGATTATCGCTGGCCAGATAAAATCAAATATTGGATATAGAAATATGTCCAGTTTTGATAAGTTCCTGTGTCATATAAGTTCCCATGGTCTTAATCGCAAGGTATTTTATACGTGCACTTTTATACCAGAAGAATGCCTATTCATTAAATTTCATTAAAATTCAATTGTAGTACTTACATAACTTGTTTATGCTTCAATTAAAAATAGTATTCTATATGTATGTAGGGTAAACATAGATGGTGCCTTTTGGTCTGGTCTTGAATGGCACCACCAGGAGTCAGGCTTGGATACATTCGGATGTCGTAGGACACTAAGATGCGGCTACGGAATAATCTAAGAGATGGGCAGTAGCGTCTTCTTGTGTATCGTTAACACCTACTGCGGCGACTAACATACAAGCCTGGACTGTAGTTACTGGCCAAAATTCCTGTTAGAGTACGCCTTTGTCCAGCAGTGTACTTTGAAAGGTATGGACGGAAATAAAAATTAAGAAAAAAAAGATTTTCATAAGAAAAATGCTACATATTAATCGTTGATAATAATGTATTAATGGTATATATATTTTATTTTTTTATAAAGACGTAGGTATGTATTTATTTAAGTAAGCTCAGGTAATAGTAAACTATTTTATCGATTATTTACAAACATAAGTCCCAATTTATCATACATACTTAAAAGATAGATAGTAAGAGTAAGTGTGTGTGTGAGGGAGAGAAAGGAATCAATTTTGTATAACGATTGCGTGATCATTATCATTAGGCATTGTTTTGTTTATAAACATTAATACGATTGCATATTACACAATATAAAGAGGAATAGAGTAATACTATCAGTAAGAAGGTATTAGGTATAGAATTTTATAATATTTATTCCTTAAATAAAAGAAACAAAAAACATTTCACTAACTTCACTCAGTTATCTTATAGATAAAAGTGAATACAAGGCACGATAATATATATCTCATCATTGTATTATACATATGTTTTTTATATAGTTTTTTATAAATTATATATTTGTTGTTGAAAAATAAGTTTAGTAAAACTTTGGTAACATATTTCATTTATAATCTTAAATCATGGAGGTAGAGATTTATGCGTACTGTTATTTTGATATAGCACTCAGACACGAATTTATTTATACGTGTAGATTGCTCTATACAGATATAGAACAGATTGCATGAAACGCGATTCCAAGCATACCTACGCTTGAGCGGAAGTAGGTGTAAGATTGCAACCGGAAACATTGCACCCCTTCTATAGCCCCTTGCAAGCTTTGTGCAAACGACCACTCGGAGGGAACATTGTGTAGCATAAGTGCAGATGCTGCGTATGTGAATTGTATGTATCTGTATTAATAATGAATTGTCTTCTATAATACTATTATATTAAAGAAGAATTCTAAATATAAATATTTATTTTTTTAAGCTTATGTTGGATGAAACAGTCAATATAATTCAGAACTTTTACGTTATTTTGTTTAAAAGTAAACAACTATTTAGCGTTTTTGATTTTTTTTAATTCTGTTCATATAATCTATATAAAATGTATCATGGGTTACCACTGTTGTTATAATTATTCCATTTTAAACACATAGTAAAACATAAAAATAAATTCTTTCTACACTCATAGTCCCACAGGATTTTCTCCGGTGTGTGGATGCCATGGACATACAAAGATAGATGCAAACACTCAGACCCAGAGCATAAATCTAAACTCATAATTCACATTTCTATCTGGCCGGGAATCGAACCCGGTACCCACTGCGTGTCAGATCGGTAAGGTGACTGCTCCGCCACGCGGGTCGTCAAAATATCGTAAATCCTGATTTGTTCATTTTTTTTTTCTACATCAGATCAATGTGCACACTACGTCTTCGGACCTTTTTTCATATATATTGTCCGGAATCATCATAAAATTATATTATTACACCTGAAAAACGGTTATGGTACTTCTGACATCAAGAGAAACCTTTAATCTTAATTTGTCTTTAAAAAATTTTAAAGATACTCAAACCCTTTTTCATAAATTAACACGTCCACTATCTCAGTGTGGACATTAAAATGGAATACTGTTGATAAAAAAACTTCAATTCAATTACAAGAAATGGTCTCAATCTTTCAATTACAGTTATTAATAAGAAATGTTTCAATGCAACGTGTTTCACGTAGCAAGCAC
The DNA here is from genome assembly GCA_018249875.1 of Cecropterus toxeus. NCBI lineage: Eukaryota > Metazoa > Arthropoda > Insecta > Lepidoptera > Hesperiidae > Cecropterus > Cecropterus toxeus. The sequence continues at coordinate 8,533 of DWNE01004830.1, read as the reverse complement.
GCGATCTCTGTCGCGTGCGCATCTGTCCAATCCGCCCTCACCCCGCCTTCACTCCGCCCAGCCGCCCAGCACATACCCGATACAATATGAGGTAACGCCTGGTTCTATTCAATCTTGTTAAAGCGCAATTATGAATGAACACAATAACAATATGAATAAAAATGTAACAAGGTTTCATATTTATTAACACAACATTCGTTTTCGAAATAGAGTTCGAGTTGTTTTATGGAATTAATATAATAATAAAATTTTCATCGAATTTAGCAACACTATTAAAAACACTAAGTAATTTGTAAGACACGGAACGACTGCCAACAAAAATAAAAAAACGTAAAAGGCAAATAGGAAATAAGTAGGTATGTTATCTATCTCATGGCAAATTGTCACTACCGCTAATGGACTCCTGTAAGAAACTTCATATTGAATCAGAGGTTTATCTGACAACCACAAATGCTGTGCTTCTCACGAGGACTAAGATTGTTGCTTGATATGAAAGTGACGAAATGCCTCCGACAACGCAAGAACGGCTTTACGCTATAAATAAGTATAGCGATTCACATAAAATGTATGCTAAAGAAATGTTTGACGTCATAGTATTAACGATCCCTATTCTATTTGTAACTTCACTACCTATAAAGATGACGTGTTTGCATGGTGGAACCCTAAGACTTTTTCTACTGTGATATTTCGTTCAATGAAGATAAATCCACAGTTATTCATTTTCAACACGCTTTTCTAGATCTAATTGTACCCAAATTGTACCAAAACTCTAATTGTGGCCATACTCAGGTTGCATGAAATTTTCTATTGAATAATATAATATTTTACAAAGTACGAAAACCGAGGTCTTCCTGTTGTAATTAAAAATATTCTCTAACAAAATAATTCTTATTCATCCGGTAGATTTTGATTCAAATAATCTATTAGACGCTACCAGCTGTTACAATCCCACATTTGGGTAGAAATTTAATGAAAGTAAGTATTTTTTCGCCACAAAAAGGTTATAAATGTTTCCGGTTTGTAATAAAGTACATCGGGATCGTTACGCCGACTATTATAAAAATTGGTTCATTTTTTACGAGCAATCCGTGTGAGGGCGGATACGGCTCGTATGACAGGATGCACTTTCCTTTAGATATCACGCGAAATCTAGTCATTTGATATTGTAACAGATGTTACTTTTGTAAAGATTAATATTATTATAATGCATATACAAAAATAGTCTTACTCATGACGCATCTTTACTTTTTCTAAGAAAGATGCGTTTAGACATTCCATTTCGAAGCTACGAGCATTTTATCTACATTATTCTATAATGACACATTCTTGTACCTAACATGCGCTTCATACAGCAAAAATGATTACAAATCTTTGGATTAGCTCAACGTAACGGTACCGTTGTTCTACTATTGTAAGAACAACAAAGCGTAGATGTCGTCTACGATAGGCGGGCGTTTTGTAGGATATAGAATAACATGCGCAAATGATAGTTATTATAGGTGGCGCTGGGCGCGGCGCGTGCGCGTAATTATTGTAATCTGCGCTGCGCCGGCGACGCTCCCGCGGTGCACATACATTGTTACTCCCGTTTCCAAGTCCTTTTCTCAGCCCTTTTCCTTTTTACTTGATCCTATGGAGCATTGATATATTAACAATACGTCAATGCCTCTTATGCTGCTATTATATAAGTGTGAACGTAACTAAGTCTCATTGTAATGATAACGGTAAAGGTAACGTGTAAATAGGACAAAGAATTGATTTTCAAATGAACAATCTATTTATACTTATCACATATTTTCGGTGAAAAATGGTATTACGATTGCAACATGCTCGACAACGATGCTCGTTCCTCTATATAGAGTAGAGGTTTCTATCAATATTTGACTATACATAAATGGATACAGATTAACCTTTATAGCAGTTTATTACTGGATTGAGTTGACTATGCCGTAATCTATGTTCATGTTCCTGTTACTAATATTTCTATGCTGAGAAGAATGATCTGACAAGAAATAATAGAGACATAACGTCTTATATCAAGTCACTTAGCTCGGCTTTGATTAAAGCCGTAACGTGACGCGTGCGTTATCGTTATATTAGTTTTGCGTGCGATACGTACCCGTCCCGCCCAACGGCCGCCCTGCGCGTCGCCGCCCCGTAAACAAACAGCGGCAGAGCGGGACGGCGAGCGAGCGAGCGCACTCCGCGCCAGAACCCTACAATTAGTAGGCGAGATTCGTCCGCTGCATCGATTCGTTACGATAATTGCTCCGTGAATTTTCTTTCGGAAAATTCGGGCCGCGTGTGACGTGAAGTGTACTGATGGGCTGTTGACATGAACTGTGCGTACTACCAGCAGCCCGGGGGCTCGTACCCCGTGCCCCATAACGTCAACAATAATCACTTCAGCGAGGTAAATTTATTTGAATTTTAAAACAAATAAAATTGTGATTATTTAAATATTTGTGATATTTAAATAGCGTAAAATATAAAACGCTACAATTATGTATACAATTCTTTTAATTTTTTAATAAAAATACTTTGTATTTTCTTTTGTTTTGCACCAATGTAATTTTGCCTTACAACATACAAATAGTAAGTTATAATAAAAAAATGTATGTTATTAACATTATATTGACAAAAGTGCCTTATTTTTAAATTACTCAAAAAAAACGGTCATTCTAATTAGAATTAATGCCGTGACTTTAACTTTAATGTTTTAACATTTGTGCACCACGTTAATAGCCTACAGGCCTTGAGATAGATCTTGTAATAATCTTATAATAAATAGGTCTCAAACCAACATTCTTTGTGAGCTTGTTACTGGCTGGTCAGTATTCCTCTCGCACCGCACATAATTGTTCCCGAGCCTGTCACTTATAAAATATCGATCACGTCTTATCGACGATTGCAATCTCCCTTGATTAATTACAGCAATTCACCTTCGGTTATAAAAAATCGATATTAATCAAACAGAAAACAGCCACAAAGTATGGCCGCAATTCATAAGTGAACAGTAAATTAATTAAAAAGTTCAATTTGTCAGGAATTAATTATTGTAATTGTCATGTTTTGAGTTTGAAGACTCTATCCCACCGCAATAAATAAAGACTTTTTTAATAAAACTACATATAATAAATGATATATCATTTAATTTGTCCTTGGTATGTATTTTGCGCAAACATTAAAATTCAAGTAACGTAGATCAATACTTAAGCAAGTAAAATTTTACAATTTAACGCGACAATTTATGTCGCGTCAAAATGTAAAATTTCACATTATCGGTAAAATTACTTTCGTACACTTATGGTATCTTTTTCAAAATAATGTCAAATTGTAAAAAAAATAAACTTTGGTTAATAATTATAACAATGATTGTGTTAACGCCGTTAACAAAATTATATGGAGGTTTAAGATTTATTTTTTATTTGGATAGAAAATTATCTTATAAGGCATAAGGGAATAATTTGATTTAAGTAAAAGCATTAAGTATAATGCTAATGGAATCCTAATATTATTAACATTATTGCAAATATGTCATACAACTATTAATTGCTACATTTGATGTTAAAGAAACATTATAAATTATCTTATTATATATGTATTTTTATAAATTAGTGTGTATGTATTTTATGTATTCTAATATCGCTTGTACAAACGGAAATATAGAAAAAAAACATTGGAATAAGATAGTTGGCTCAAATTTGCTAATAATAAAACGGGTAGAAAAGAACTAACAAATAACAATAATTAAACCGTTCGGGAATCTTTGGCTATTATGTCATTCACATAATAAAAATATTTAATGTTAATAAAGTGAAAGAAAAGTTTTGACAATAATGTATACCAGAGAACTTGACAACACGCTGCCGTGTGTTTTAATTTAACAATCACCTTGTTTAATGTTAGGTGTTATGTTATATCCGATCTAACGCGCAGTGGGTCCCAGGTCCGATACCCGGCCAGACAGACATCTGAATTATGAGTTTAGATTTCTGTACAGGATCTGGATGTTTGTGCATTCCTCTTTGTGTCTATGGCACCCACGACACAGGAGAAAATCCTAGAGTTAGGCTATGAGTGTAGAAAGCGTCTTTTTATATACTGCTGTGTGGAGACGTTATTGAATAGCATAACTCTCTTCACATGGATTTCCAGAAAGGTGACTAAGGGACAAAGCCCACGAGTATACGGGGACTTCTTACCCTTGTTACCTCTCTAGCATATACGAGTAACATGGCTATGTCAACTCGTTGTCGGGCCTCATCTCTGCCCGGGCAGATTCTAAAAAGGTACCTAAGGATTTTACATCCTTAGGTACCATAATATTACTTCACAGCACTGTAATATTAGTTAGAATATTACAATATAGAGAGGCAATATTAAAGTAACCCAACAATTTAGTGGGTGTAGCGTCTTTCTGTGTAAAATAAGCAACTACTGGGTTCACCAACGCATGTTAGGCGCGGTGACTATTGTCAAAAACCCTTTTTACGGCGATCCTTTGCCCAGCAGTGAGCCGCAAGAGGTTAAATAGATGAAGTTAATTTAGTTTTGAATAAATTAATACGTTATGTACCTTGCCAAGCCCGAGAAAAATACAAGCAACGGCTTGGACAAAAAAAAATCTGAATAATAAAATCTTGTACTGAAATGAGCCAACAAAGGCGCTCCTCGATACTAACAAAGGCAGAATGGGAATAAAAATATTTAATTGGTGTGATTATATGTGTGATTACGGACAAACACCTCCCGCGGTCGTCTCGCGTCACACTCGCCGACAATGAACTGGGCTCGCGTTCATTCTTTCATTGTGAAGGAATGAAGGACATAGTTATTATTGTATTTATTGGTTTATTCCTTTCATTTTTTAATTGTAATAATATATTTATAAAGGATTTTTTTTGCATATGATTTTACGAAGAATAATTTTATATTTGGATTAATTTTAATATTGGTCTGTGGGCAATTTTAATTCTAATATACGTTTTCAGTTGAAGAACAAAAGTAACTAAACTCTCTATTTATATTTTTTCTAATAATGTAGTTTTTTATTATAATCTTACAGGGCAAGAACCTAAAAAGCAATTTAAAGCTACGACAGTATTTATGTATTCATTTCATATGCAAAAAACTTCAATCAATCATCAATCTGTATAAATAAAAGTAAATGTTCGTCTGTTTGTCGTTTATTCATTACTACAACATTCATCTGATCGCCACGTAACTACATAGTTTATTAATGCATGGTTATTTCAAGCAAACGAATATTATTATAATACACTTCATTCTGAGTCTTAATCGAAGATTGTAGCTAGCAGTAGAACAAAATGAGCTGATGATGAATAATCTTAATGATTCCTACAAACAAACATTGTAGTTCAGTTGTGACCGGAAACCACTGCGAGTACAGATGGCATGACAGATAACGAACATGCACTCTACATGAACGAAGTGACATCTGTAGAATTATTTTCGAATCTATGCCAGTCCCTGGAATAGTGCCTACATTTATGCGTTATGCTGGGGTGGGCAGATATTACCGAGTAGGTCATACTATGCAGTTTAAACTCAGTTTTGACGTCAATCTCGTAAGTGAATTTTACATTCAACTCAACATTTATCGATATCGAACCTAAGACTCTCGATTAAAACGATATAATAACTGACATATGTATTGGTATTCATTTAAATAGTTAATGCGTACTACTCATTATATCCTCAATTTAATAAAAAATATGTACTTTAATTTTCTTTACATCAAACATATTTAAAAATAGTTTGGAATACTGAGAATAAGTAAAAATAGACAATTCTATATATTTTTTAGATATTTCGCCTTTGCGTGTGTTTTAATGTAAAGGACACATACATAGTTCAGTTTAAAAAGGTAAAATTTAGACTTTATTTTATTAAAATTATTTTACTCTAAGAATTTTATTACAATGTGAAATGATGCTACTCTTCCAAACACATTCAAAACCGCTGGTACATCTAGTATTAGACACATAATATGTATCCAGCAGGTGTAAGTAGCAATTATTTCACTAAACATGATGTATTCAACTAGTTATAATAAAACGGACACTATCTTAAATAAATTTAAACAGTATACAAACCGTTTCATATATTAGTGTCTGTAAGTGTAATTATCATAATGCAGGCTGAAATATTTTTTGGGTCCAACCAGCTAGTCATCGTAATTAAATACAATCCTTTTAAATGTACCAGATAGGAGACGAGTGGATTGCACTGAGAACAATTATACTATTTTATTAGAGTGCTTTTTAATAGTCGTATGCTTAATTTTATGTACTTTTGTAAAGCTACCTTACGTTCTAGACGTAGAATTTAAAGTTTTATTAAGAAATATTTATTTTAATCATACATACTCTTTAATATTATACTCGGGAGTGTATAAGGAATTTGATTCTATTATTACGCAATCATTATTATTGTGAATAACAGTCATAATTAAAATGATATAGTATAATATGATATAGTCATAAGGAGTAGAATTACGCGTATGAAAATAACAATACATCAAGGGAAAAAAAATAATGACTGATAATAATTAAATTAATTTAGAAAAAAAGAAAGAAATAGTTTTTTCATAATAAGAACATATCCACGCTGTTAAAGACACAGTAATAATATAATATAGGAACAAATTACATTAGATACGCGAGCGTGCATCACGAAACGGGCCCTTCTCAGCTTTATGCTGGTTGATTGCTTTCAGCCAGCGCTGGTCTTCCGAAGGACCCGGATGGTGAGATCACGCCAGGTCAAGCACAGAAAATGGTACAAAATTGACTTTAGCTATTTAAATTTAATGTAATTTATTCAATGTCCATCATTCAAATTTCGACGGCTTGGTTTAGTTTTGAAAATTAGTAAGTAGATGAATTTTTTACATATGTTAATTCGACAATGTATTTTTTTTTCTAATATGAAACATAACAGTGACCAGTATTCAGTAGCACGTAGCGATTACAAATGCGAGTTATCTTCGTAATTACAGAGAATTAAGCATTTGCTCGGTCCGTAACAATCGTAAAGTAGTAGGTAGAGGGTTGTACGCATGTATACAGTTATGATTTCATTAGTATTTCTGTGTATATCATTAACATAAGTACATAATTGATTGTTTTGTAGGAAACGCCACAGACGATCAATCAAGCATCGTATGATCACGTTTTTATATGTGTTGGGATGTTAACGAACAAACATAAACTAAGTAAACGAACGTAAAGAAAACTTGGTATAGGAAATTCCGCAGATTTTCCCACCGAATAAATGAAATGAATTGACTAGTATAAAAAAGGCGTACATCATGTAAATAGATATTTGCTGTAACTATAAATAAAAATATTTAAAAAATTTTAAAGTATGTTCTGTATGTTGAAATCGATTATTAATTGATATTTAATGTCTATTTCTATTGATACATGCTAGGTACGGGAAAAGTCTTATGGAAATTTCTCAAAATAATACAACAATAAAATAACCTATTATTTTACCATTAGTAAAAGTATTTTTTTCAACATATTTGTTTGTCTGATAGATTTTATCCGGAAAATCGCTGAAATTATTTAACTAACATCTAAGACAACATCAAACGAATTGAAAAATCGTGCATGCAGATTTAGGTATATGCGTATTATTGAATAAAGCTCAATGTAAAGTTCATAACGTAGAGCAAATTTAGCGAACTCGTAAAGTTTTTTCGGCTAGAACTCCCGTCAAAGAGTATCCTAATTTTAGTGGCATTGCCATAGGACGCTAGCGAGCGGCGGGCACTCGGGTCCCGCAATTACGGGCCCCATAATTACAGGGCTGGGGCCGCGGCGCCCGAACCGGCCGACTCCGAATCTCCAGCCGTAATTAAAAACGCTCCAAATTAAATTCGCTCGTGTGTACGCTCACCGACTTATGATATTAACTTTTTAGGGACTTTCTAATTAGTTTTTGTTGGGCCGAAGGTACAGCCTTGTCCTACGAGATTACATTTGCGTGAGACTCCGATGTTGCGTGAGTTATCGGGTTTATTTTAAACCTGGAAATATTTAGGTCAGGGTATCGTGTAAAATTAAATTAAACATTTATATACCTACCAATTGCTTTTTTTCCTTCCTAACTTGCCAAGACGGGAAGTAAGGTAGGTATATTCAATTGGTTACGACATGGATATTAAATATTTGTTTCTTATCCGATTGCATCAGAGGGAGGGTAATGATTTCGAGCGTATGTATGTATGTACGTTTGTTTGGACGTGTGTATGTCAATATATTTGGCACGCGCTTTAAACCAAACAGCTCGACGGATTGTAACATATGGCATGTCTGTAAAATCATTTCAGTAATAGAGAAAAGCGGGGTTGACGACCCGCGTGGCCGAGCGGTTACCGTACCGATCTAACGCGCAGTGGGTCCCGGGTTCAATTCCCGGCCAGTCAGGCATCTGAATGATGAGTTTAGATTTCTGTTCTGGGTCTGGGTGTTTGTGTATTCGTCTTTGTGTGTCCATGGCA
>DWNE01004829.1:0-14688 GCA_018249875.1 Cecropterus toxeus | reverse complement strand
GGACATTTGTAAGCAACTTCATATAGAACAGGGGTTCTATCGGAAGTCGACCACAGATGCGTTGCTACTCCCGAGGATTGAGATGGTCGCCTCATATAAAAGTGAGCCAATAACCACCCCCTTCTACCGAAACGCAAAAGTTGCTTCACGCTAGAAATAGGTGTGATACGTAGAGGGATTCTCAAGTGTAGCGGTAGTGCCAAGCAGAGCGATATAGTGGACTGTAGGCAATAAATGATAGCGGTCTTTGACATTATAATAAAAGAACCGTGACATACCAATTACCTTGTTAACCTTAAAACAACCTGATAGCAGCTTGTTGTGGGTGGTTATTTGCAACTTATTGAAACAAATACAATAGAATTAGTTCATGACATTCGAATATGTATGTTAATTCCTATTCATAATTTTATCTGATGTATTAGAAGAGCGACCGGTCAGTCAGTCCCAACACTCTAAGCGAGAGACATTGAGATGGATATATTATATCACAATGTACATACATACATTCCATATTGATGCTTTTAGAAATTGGGAGTAAAAAACAATCTATACACTTTCATTTACAACGAATTTTCATCTCGCGTGAAGCTGAAGCGAAAAAAAAATTTTCAATACTCACAATCGTTATATAAAAAAGTCCTGTGCAAATTTTGTTTCTAGAGCTGTCCGCTTAGCAAGCAATAGCAGTAGTTTTTGCATTTCTGGCATTTATGAATGATTCTGAAATTTGCATTTATGACGAGGGGCATTGTCCTTAAATCTGTGAGCACGCGTTGAAGTCTTTTATTGCTAACTTTATGTTACTTTTGATAACTCCTTAAATACATCCGGGTGGTAGAACCAATGTAGTTGGACCGAGGAAGTACCACTGCCACACCTATTTCTAGCGTCAAACAGTTCTTGCGTTCCGGTGGAAGGGTGTGGTTGCCGGATCACTTTTATATGAGGCGGCCATCTCAGTCCTCGGGAGTAGCAACGCATCTGAGGTGGACTTCAGATAGAACCCCAGTTCTATATGAAGTTGCTTACAAATGTCCATGGGCGACAGTAACCACTTACCATCAGGTGGCACTCATCATCAACATTAAAATTAAATGGTGATAATAAAAAACAATAACTAGGAAAATATGTCTTGCATCCTTACCGTTCCGTCGTTCCTTTAAAAATACATACGTAGAAGCGCGCCCCTTTGCTTCAACTCAAATAAACATTCTGATTCGTTTTTCCAAGCGCACCAAATTATAGCTTATGTAAGTCAGCAATATCCGCAATCATTCGAATTTATGATTCGAGACATTTTCTTGAGTTCATTTTGTCATTGCATTTGGAAATAGATCATTAGGTGAATCTCGCACGTCACACTTTCTTCATCAACAGACACGAATAATAACATTAAAACGTACAGGTTTTTTTTGCGAAATATAATAAAAAGCTATGTAGGTATAAAGATATTCTATGGGCAAGTTTTAGATGAAATGCGTTTCTTATGTGTAAGTTGTTACATATTATATTTAACCTTTACCATTGGTGGTTATTTTGTGTTCTTAATGAAGTTAATGACTTTGTTCTATTAAACATAAGACATGTTATTAATAACCCAGGGGCAACCCAAACACTGGAAAAATCCACACGAATGTAATTACCAAATTAGCCTTTGCATTCTTCAAAAATCGAAACAGTCAAAATTAGCTGTTGGTATTTGCATTGCCGCAAAAAATAACAAGTTCAACTCAAAACCTTGCATTTAGCTCTGTTTTTGCTCAATTTGTTTTGTGTAGTAGTTGATTAATGCTTAAGTAATTCATAAAAGAGCAATTATTATAACAATCATATATGTTTTCGTGTAATATGCAATGCAAACCTAATATTAAGCAATGAACATCTTAAGATCATTCTACGGACTGCGAACATTTTAATTAGTCAAAATAAGTGTTTCATAAGCACGTTTTCGATGTCATTTAAATTATAACGAGGCGAAGCATTATATGGAACACACGTTAAGGATTTAAAACGTTGTAGCTACATATACTTAAGTATATGTATTCATTTATTTAGCTTCATTAAAATTCTCTTAGTCATTAAAATTTAGCCACGTTTTTTTCTATTTTGGTACTTGTTGCTGTACAAACAACCGTTCTTTAAACTAAAATTACAATTTTAAGTCACTTAATTTAAAAAAGCGAAGTACTCATTTGTTGGCCGGATAAGCTCCAGCTTGGGTCACCGGAGGTGTCAATCAGGCGTAAAGACATTTCTTTATAAAAATGTTATGCTTCCGGTCTCCATGATCTAGCCACGAAATAGCTGTATAATTGAACCGCTTCGCAGCCTCCGTGGATTCGGCCGGCACTGCGTGAACACGATAGCTGGTAATGAGCAGGCCGATCAATATCTTCTCTAAAGACATTACGATGTAGCTCACTGATTTAAACCCAAGGTAATGTAATGTCTGTTACATTGCGACAAAGTGGTATTTTCTAAAAAGGCTCCCTATGTAGCTTGATGGTAGTGCCTGTAGCTAGAAACCGGACTAACAATCTGGTACTGCTAAAAGACGTGCACCTAGTAAGTTAAGAGAGTATTTTAAGCATTTTATTAGTTACAAGCTTTTAACTCCTATTTAACCCCTTTAGGGGTTGAATTTCTAAAAATCCTTTCTTATCGCTCACTTACACTGTAAAAGGAACCCCTGTACCAAATTTCAAGGTTCTATGTACAGTAGTATCGGCTGTGCGTTGATATATAAGTCAGTGAGTCGGATTTGCCTATATAGATATTTCTTCTCTTTTGTACATAATACACATTTTCATTTAGATGGGTTGTACTTACACAAATTCTTGAATATACAAGTTGTAATAAAAAGGAGCGAAAGTATGTATTTACCTAAAAATAGTCTAAGTAACTAACTTACATAAACATACCACTAGTAGATCAAATTAATCAAATGTGCGGAATTAATTCATTTCGCCTACATTTTTCCTAAGTACCAATCCACCGTTAAATTTCCAGTTATGAGGACCCACAAACCTGTATAACAGAAATAACTCTTTATGACCTTGAAGTACTTTACAAAGTACTCATGCATGAATTAAGAATATCTATATCTATACTTATATATTTTAAAATTGAGATTGAAGCGGATTGAAGCGGATTGAAGCGGAAAATTTCGTCTATAGCGTCTATAGGCTGCTTTTGATTTGGAAATTTTCCGCTATTTACAAAATGGCGACTATTTGGATGACGTCACTACACCCTTTAGATTTAGACTTTCATAATATCATTTGAAATAAAAAGAGAACGCTAAAAATAGCAAACTTTTGATGGCATATACGTGATTAACGTGGTTTATTAACTTTTTATCGGGAAGGGCCTTGTCAGATTTCATATAACTCCAACGGTTAGGGAGCAATACCTATTTTTTGGCACGTAGCGCATGGATACCTCAGCTAGTACTAAAATAAACAGAGGTCATTACCTACTTCCCTACTTACCTTGTTAACCAATTGATTATTAGCAAAATTAAATCACTTTTGCTTATGTCATTCGTTATCTATTAATTTATAGAATCTCCCTTAAACTATAAAGAAGTTGATTGCCTTAATGTATAACCGTAACTTAAGATTACCAAAATTATACAAAAGTGATATAAAATTTAACAAATACAAAATGAAGTCTTAATTACATACCTATTTAATATTTTGAAACCCGAATTCGTTCTTAAGATTTTATATGCTTTTTCAATGCAAGTAATATTTCCATAAAACCATTAACGGAAGCTTAGCCGTCATTAAAATACAATGACTTTATTTGAAGGGAAATAAACGAAGGTTTTTGTTGAATCAAAGTATCCGCTTACTTACTTTCAGAACGTATTCGGTATCTACGTAATAGTACTTTGTCCAAGGTATTTTATTAATATCATGTTACATTGATAATTTTATTAATATAATCATCATTATTATCATCCATTTCTATTACACTTCTGGGCACTGTTTTCCTCTTAAAATCGCCATAAGCGACAGTCTACCACGCTGGCAAAGTGGAATTTAGTAGATTTTGAGACACACGCCTTTGAAAACTTTTTTGGAAGTATCGGATTTGTACGTTTTCCCACTGGTTTATTCCTCACCGATAAAGCAAAAAATATTAATTTATGATTTGCCATAGCTCGGAAAAATCAGAACTGAGTGTCCGGGATTCGAACCCTGAACACAATATCTAATAGATAAGTACTAATTACTTACTAAATACAATGCCTAATACTCGATAAAAATGAATAAAATTAAAATCACGTCTTGCAAAGGTCCATTCACATTTTTCTATCTGACCTTCACCTAATTACCATTTTTGCTTCAGTAAATTGACATAAATTAATCTAATTTGACTTGTAGAAACGGTGACAAAATATGAATATATACTGATCACAAGTTCATTGTTATTTGATTGGCCTCTACATTATACGATTAAGGACGAAGAAGGTAGGTTCGTTACATTTTAAACAGTTTATTTAGCCTTATTATAGAACATTATGTTGCTTTACGATATTTAGTATTTACTATGTAATAATTATATAGTATTAATGGTATTGAAGTATTTATATGATTACCGTTACAAAGAAGAGTAAAGAATATTCTTTATATTCTATTTAATCAATCTATTATTTTACTAACCAGCAATATCATTATATAAGCAATAAAAAATATATTATACAAACAAAAAAATGACAAACCCGCTGAGTTTCTTGCCGGATCTTCTCAGTTGCAGTGTTCCAATCCAGTTGTAGTGTAAGAAAAAAATATTGTAACTGACAATTAGTAAGTACCCCCATAGGTCTACGCAAAAAAATAAGGACATTTCATTAAGTCGCATATTTTCAACTAGCTGTGCCACGCGGTTTCCTCGCGGTAACCGCTACTACATAAGAAAGAAGAAACAAATATATATGTTACATAGCCTTCCTCAATTAATTTACTCTTTAACACAAGAATATTTTTTCAGTTCGAACCAGTAGTTCCTGAGATTAGCGCGTTCAACCACACAAACTCTACTGCTTTATAATATTAGTATAGATAAATCTTAAGGCAAGTACTTACGCGAAGTGCGTAGTTGCCTGGTGCTGGTGCTTAGTCCTTAACTCCTTAGTGTTACTCCCGAGGTAACAACGCATCTGTGACATCATGTGTCGTTGACTTCAGACAGCATCTCTGTTCTATATGGTTGCTTAACATATACAAGGGCGGCAGCGACCGCTTACCATCAGGTGGACTGCAAACTCATTTGCGAATAGTAAATTATAAAAAAATGAATGTATTTACATAAGTCTCCATTAACCCACTTAACAAACATAGGCCTTGGCCTCCGAAATTAGACCAAATTTCCTCGTTCCTCGTATTTATTTATCTCTCCTTAATTGTTATCTCCACTTTATACTAATGATAAACAGTTACTCGTTAAAATGTAAAAGCAACATGTGTACCTACTTATTTTACATAAAAAGACGATATCGAAAACATAGTCAATGATAGAACATTTTTAAGATTACTCCGGACGAATTAGAAAGATATAGGTGATATCTTTCTAATTACTGGAGTATAAGTCATTCGCCTTGGTTTAAATAGTAAGGTAAATGAGATGTACTTATCGGAGACGTTCCAACTTCTCCAGTGGTAGCACGCATCTTAATGGGTGGTAGAACTCTTTGTAGTTCAAGTCTGCAAGCAACGCCGCCACTTATTTCTGTTTAAAACAGCGGTGTTAAGCAATGCAATGTTCTGAAAGGTGTGGTGAGGAGACACACTTATCCAGGTCATTAAAACTTAGTGCTCAGAATCAATGCGTCTGTGACCAAACTCAGGTAACTCTGATGTTATCTAGGGGAGATCATAGATGTCCATGGGGGGTAAGAGCCACTTACCATTAGTTGAACTGTATGATGGGAGCACAAACTTAGTATTTCAATTCCTGATGTCGATTGTAGTATTCAACCCCATTAGAACTAAGAAAGTCTTTACTATTACTCCATACGGGCAACATTGGAAAATCTATTTCTATTCTAATATATATAATAGAAACAGATTTTTCATTTTAAATAGTAAAAAAAACCGACAGAGTTAAACGATATTTGTTCATAATCATAGCCTTCAAGCTGTTTGGGCTGTAGCGCGTGCCACAGAAATGGACAGACATGCAAACAAACATACATACGCTCGAAAAACAGTCCCGCCTGAAGCGGTCAAATAATGAGATCATGGTTCTTGTTTGATTGAGTAACATACAGACAGTATGATAGTCAAACAAGAACCATTGGTCCGATTTACATGAATTTTTGCATGGAGGTAGCTTATTTAACTGGTCAGGCTACTTGATTTCGATATTTAAAAATGGCGACTATTTTAGTGAAGTCACTACATCTTTTGGTTTCAGACTTTCATATTTCCATTTTAAATAAAAAAAATAACGCTGAAAACTAGCAAACTTTTTATACGAGGTTACCATTGAAGTTTCTATCCAGTATGTCCTCATAACTTTTCATGTACCGCCAAGGGTTAGCGAGTAAAACTTATTTTTTCGACACGTAGCGAAAACGGGTAAGTAATTTAATTTTTTTTTTATGTATATGAAGTACAAACGAGCAAGCAGCCCACCTGATGGTAAATGGTTACTACCGCCCATGGACATTGTAAGCAACTTCATATAGAACAGGGGTTCTATATGAAGTCTATCACAGATGCGTTGCTACTCCCGAGGACTGAGATGATCGCGTCATAAAAGTGAGCCGGCAATCACACCCTTCCACTGAAACGCAAGAACTGCTTTACGCTAGAAATAGGTGTGGCGGTGGTACTTCCCCGGTCGAATTACATTGGGTCTACCACCTGGCTAAATGTATCTGGCAATAACTCATAATGCATCATGTATTTTGTGTAATTGGTGCTTTTCTTAATTTTATAAAAAATAAAGAAATGCTAAATCTCGAAACTCTTGAGAGTGTGCACTAAAACTAAAGTCTAAACTATTCTTATAGGGCTTTGTGTGAACCATACGAGGTTATTGGCCATTTTTCTTACAATTTACTGGACATCCTGAGTATGTACTTATTTACTACTAGCTGTAACCGCGTTTTAACTCTTGTTTATAAAAATGTAACATGATATACCTACTCGAACCTACATACAACAAAAATTTTCTTCTTCCAACAATTGTAATAAAATATTTTTCCAAAGATCTATAACGCAAGTAGTTATCTATAACGCATTTATTACAAACGCAGAACACAAAAAGATATCATTAGTTAAACTGTAAAATACTAAACTGTGGTAAGCGTATTGAAGAGGCACGTCATTGGGGGCAACTCTGTTTTGCTTCATAAGGTAAAGGTAAAACTTTACATGGAGTACTGGTCAAATCTCTGACTACAGGGGTACAATGCCAACTTTATCTACTTGACTCCGTGCTTTTACACTGTAGTCTGATTTAGCAACTTAGCATCGTTACGCCTGCGGAGGGACTAGACTCTCTTTGTATGTTCTCCCGGATTTATAATAGAAAGATATTCCAAGAACTATAAGACCTGGTGCCTACTCTTTTACTACCGTATCATGACATGTTGCAAAGCATTCGTTCGACTGACCCTCGCTGCAACGCATCACTCATGGTAGCATATAACCCGCATACTTTAGCTGCTCCCTGTTCAAGTTATTGTTGTCATAGCAACTTTTACGCTATCTGCCTAAACTATAGACGTAGAAGACAAAGTTCATATACTTATATTGAAAAACAAAGGTGAGGACGGTTTTTATTTTGATAACAATCCATTTAGTACCATACGAGTAAAACATTTATTATATTGTAAAAGTACCACTATGAGACTAAATAAGAAATAATGCAACAACTTAGTTCGACTACTCGTATATGTGTAGATAACATTTTCATAAGAAAATTTAATTAAAGACTACATTCTTCGTAGGTATAATTGCTCTGAAGCACCTAGCGTAATACAGCGTATTACAGAAGTTTATGAAAAAGTTGATTAAAGTGTTGATTTACTTCTATCAACAATACTTTTGTGTCTACGTTTAAAATATTAGTATTGTATTATTAATATTAGTATTATTAATCTTGGTGATAGAAAATTATGGTCGATGACAATGTATCGATTGTCACAGAAACTGAACTGTTTTACTGCACTGAATTCAGACGAAAGGATTCTTCAATGCCCTTGTAAGTGTGAACATGATGATGATGAATATTAGAACTTCATACAAATAAACTAACGTATCAAAGCAACTGACATTCTTTGCTATGTTGGTTTACTTGTATGAAGTGCTAGTATGAAGACACAAAAAAATATTAGTTGATCTAAGCTTAAGTCAAACTAGTACATGTTCTAGACACAAGTAAATAGCAGCATAACTTTTGGACCCTATACTTATCCATTATATTCCACCTCTCACCAGTAACCCCTAAAGTTTTAAAGTTATATAGATTTCCCAGTTTTTACCCCAACAAAATAAATGACCTTGTAAAACGACGACTAGGATAATATTTTTAGATACTTTTATGTGTTGTTGGTATTAAAAGACAAGTTTTTCTCATAACAGTTAAATTAATTTTCAGTTAGAAGAATGTAATTAAAAATTAATTTAAAGTACAGTAATAAAAATGATTTCTTTCTAGTTAATTGTAATGACTGTTAACGATAGTGAAATGGATCCAATTCCAATATTATTGTTGTCATATTAGCATGCCGCTCGGAGGTAAAGGTCAGAACTGAAAGTTGCGTACTTGTAGCGGGAATTTAAAATCGCTCTTAATGGTGCTACGCAGGGTGTAAGAAAGGTTTTAACGGAATACTTACGTGGGAAAGAAAGCCAACTTTGGGCGGTCTTATCTTAATCACTTGGGGGGGTTTAACGTATTTTACGTACCTGGCAATAACTTATCAAATGCCTAATTACGACCGCGAAACCACCTGTCCGCTATCATCACTGTACATAGGCCTTCGCATATACTTCCGTGCGTCTTACGCGCGGGCCCTCCCCCACAGCAGGATTGGTTGGCGAGGGGCGTGCGCGCGCAGCGGCCCTCCTCGCAGCCGGGTGTGAGACGATGTGACTCCGAAGGAGCCGGTCGTGGCCGCAATGTGGACCCGCGGCCAGTGCTGCCGCGACCACGCTGCAACATCCTCGTCACTCGATCGCCGCTACGCAGAGCTGACGCGACTCGTCATTCCGCAAATACTTCGCTCGAGTTACGACTAAACTTTTTTAACTACTTTTCTCATAACTATTCAGCACGGAGAGCTTAAAATTAACATAACTAACTTTTAAAAGTTTTAGTTGAACTTTAAAATGGAAAACCTTAAATATTTGTGATTTAATTTTTTGAACTGAAGTTTTAATTGGTGATGTGAAATGGGTCAGCGTCGAGAGCATAGGGATTGGGGAGGCGCGCCTTGCATACGCTTGTCGGTGTCGGGCTGCGCGTGGGCATGCGCGCTACTGGTGGCCGTAGCCGCTGAAGCGCACGCTGATGTAGACACGTCTACGGGGCTCGGTGATAATTCCCTTACTAATTCAGGTATGTGATATTCTTTTCTTGCTTCTTAGAGGTTTTTTTATCGGTTCGTTACTTTTTATACGATTAGAGTAGTAGTAACACAACGGGATCAGAATAAGCCATAGTATGAGTAAATTGAAAGACTTGCTCTAAAGAGATATGAATACTGTGAGTTTAAGCCCATATTAATTGAATGAAAAGTAGATACATTTCATCTAAAATATTTTTCTTGGTAATAACAAACTAATTACCTAAATTGTTATTATGTAATGTTTAGTTGCCCTTTGGCAATAAAGCAACAGAACTAAGTGTATACAGAATCTATAACGCTACTTTACAATCATTAGGTACGTATGATGATGCAAAACTATGTCAATATCATATGACAATGAAGTATCTAATTTGAATTAGTTGATCTTTTAAAAATACACATATGTTAAAGGTGTCAAAGATAAGACCCTCATTTTTAATGGTGTAACTTTAAAAAGTTGGTTTCAATGATTTTTCAAATAAAAAACTTGTTACCAATACGGAAAGATTTTGTTATTCAGAAAAGTTCCGACGGAAGAAATAGGCCAAGCTATTCTAAAATTAAAATATTTTTATTGAATAATAAGTAGGGACATCTTTTTTGGATCGTGGATCGAACATTAATGACTTGAATGTCGAGTTTTAGTTTACTGAAAAAAAAAACTATACTTATTCTCGGATATGTAGATTAAGGTATATAGGTAATAAACCGATAACTATGAATCGCCTACGTGCTTACGTAATAATTAAGATATTATTGGTAAAAAACTTCCCTAACTTTTGAATTAGAGGGAGCAAATCGGTATAAAGTCCATCTGATATTAAGTAATCACCACCATTTCTGGATTATATTCTGTCAAATTAAGAACTTTTGAATATAAAACTTGGTTTGTAGATATTTCTTTACAAACATATGAGATTATATTTATGTAATATACTACGAAGCTTATCGATATTTATTTTAACCTTGATCCTCGTATTTGGTCTCACCATTATCACAAAAAACATAACATATGTAGATACATGCCTGGTATTTTTAAACGATTTGTTTATCATAACTTAATTAAGTTTATTTTTTAACGATGAGGAAAAACATTGTGAAGAAAGTTACATGTTTCTCTTCTATATTCATTATTTTCAGTTCTAGTTTTTATGCAACTTCCTTTTTATTATTAAGTTACTTTTTTGTAGATTATTTATATGGGTAAGTATTATTTTACAAATGTTGGTACTTTTAGGATAAGAGGTTGATGGATTCTCTGGACGGATTCTAAGTAGCTACGTACGGTATATTAGCAAGTATATACCTATTATTTAAGGCAATTTTTAAATAATTATGAATGCTTTAATATTCATACAATCCCGCAGTTAATTGAAATGTGTAAACATAAAAGCGGAATAAAGGATTGAGAAATATGTATGTATGTTTCAAGTATCTATTAGGCGTTTCAGTGTAATAATAATGCATCTACATTAGAAGTAATAAGTGATAAGGAATTCAATTTGTATAGATATCTGTATCGATAGAGGTGGCTTAGCGAGGAGGAGGAGGAATTTACCGAGATAGTAAAATTATTAAATTTTTACTCTTTACAGTTCTTGGCAAGATTAAAAGAAAAAAAATATTATTAGCCCTGTTATAAAACGCTGAATTAAATGGATATTCTTACAATAGCAACTTCCACATACTTAAATATTTTATATAAGTTTGTCATTTATTTCCGTCCTTAGATGATTTGGGTTTGTGTTAATTAGAAAATGTGATGATTAGCGCTTCTTAATCTAATACATTTAAGAAATAACGGTGATACAATAAAACTTTTATTTGATCACTTTTCTATATTGTACAAGTTGTAAAAGTTTTTATTGTAAGTATTAGGGAATTTGTAACATTTCTCCGTTACTTTATCGAGGTTACTTGTGGGCGGTGACGAATTAGAACAACACCTACTTAGATTGTACTCGTCATCAAAAGAATAAATCGAAAAAACTTTTTGAACTTTTCTTTTTTGCCTATTTTAAATTTGAAAGAAGGAAAATGGTAACATAATTCCTATCTAGATTTAAAATTACTTATCTAAAGCTCTTATTATTACTAAAATTACCAAAGGAACGCAATCTGATTGTGAGTGATGGGTTTAGTTGATATACGGATTTTTTAAAAGTGGGTAGGTTATATCTAGCTTAAATATCATAAGTTAACTCTTGACTTACGTAGATATGTTAAGGCAAGTAGAGTAATATTTGTAATTATGTAGTTGGCATAATGATGAAATCTGTCATTTTTATTGAAAGCGATAGTCTTAACTTTAGTTAAATGATGTATTTAATTCAGCAATAACCTACGACCTTTGCGGTAAAGGAAATTTAGTAATAAGTCAGTGATAATTTTAGTATTATTATCTTTGTATGTATTATTATCTTTTTAAATATTTATGTATGGATACGACATCCACCGAATAAACTTATTATATTTCTTTCAAATTGTTTGAGAGGTTTTTATAACGAAAGTTTCACTAAAATTGTTTTTAGCGAAACTTTCGCTTTGTTAAACAAATTGGTGTCATTATTAGTTACCGTTAACATATGAGTGACAATTTTGTAATGTGGTAGAATCTTCCGTGGTTCGTTACCACACACCCCTCTTATTACATCTTATAACAACAGTGAAACGAGTTGTTGTGTGCTGGTTCGTAGGGTAAGAGCTGTTAGTGAAACATAAGTAGGTAGGTACTTATTCAAGGCGTTCCAACTAAGTCGTCAGGATTAGCAACGCATATGTAACTGACTTAAGATTGGAATTCAATATTATCTAGGGTTGCTCACTAAAGTAAATTAAATGTACTATCATCAGGAAAATTTCTACATTAATATTGTAAAAAAAGTAAATATAGATATTGTTTCGAATACCTGATTGCTTTCAACTCTGTAATCTTTCTAGACAAGAATTAATTAATTACCTATATCCTTATCATCCCATACCTGTCCCATAGCTATACGGTACGTGTTTTCTGTCAGATTGAGAGAGTTTCTGGATATAGTCCATCGCGCCAAGTGCGAATTGGTAGACGTCACACATCATTGAGAACTTTTTTTTTGTTTTTATCACGATGTTTTCCCTCGACGTAAATTAATGATATTCAATTTTTAATATGCCCATAATTTCGGAGAAATTAGTGGTTGAAATTCGGGTGCCTGAAATTCGAACCTCGAACCTTCGATTGAGAGGCAGAGTTTTAACCATACGGCTATAATTGAATTATTGTTATTATTGTACGACGACCCGCGTGGCCGAGCGATCATGGTGACCGGTCCGACACGCAATGGGTTTCGGGTTCAATCCCGGGCCAGATAGACATCTGAATGATGAATTTAGATTCTGTTCTGGATCTGGGTGTTTGTGTATTCGTCTTTGTGTGTTCATGCTAACGACGACACGGGAGAGGACTTGCTCGTTTGCTACTTATAAAAAAAATAACACATGGTATACTTATTATCATGGTAAACATCACGGCGCGGGCGGAGCCGCGGGAGTTTGCTAGAGTTGAATAAATATTAAAAACTTTGATGAAGTTAACAAATCAAGAGACGTTTTAACTATCGACCTTAACAAACATACACTTTCTAGGTGGTAGGACCAATGTAGTTCGACCGAGGAAGTACCACCGCTACACTTGTTTCTAGCGTGAAGCAGTTCTTGCGTTTCGGTGGAAGGGTGGGGTTGCCGGTTCACTTGTATATGAGGCGACTATCATAATCCTCGGGAGTAGCAACGCACCGGTGATCGACTTCAAATAAAACCCCTGTTCTATATGAAGTTTGTTATAGGTGTCCACTTACCATCATGTGGGCTGCATGCTCGTTTGTTATTTCATTCTTACATCATTAGCATCTTTCGCATTTATAATATTAAGTAAGACAGCAACACATTAAAAAAGTCTGGAAGGCTGAACATTCACGAACGTCTGCGATCTAATTAAACGACAACAAACATTAATCCTTCAACGGGAGCAATCGGGAGGATTAAGCCAATCTGTATTGATTTCGCGTTGCCTAGAGATATAAGTGTTCATTTGCTCTCCAACTTTTGTGGATGAAACGAATTGATCTTGAATGTTAGATATCTGTTGAGCTAATGGCATTCCTCACAATTTTTGTTACTGGATGAAAGTAGGAACATTTCATATACTAACATTATGTAAAAGGGACATGTGTTAAGATCTTGGGTTTGACATAATATAACGGAACTTAGTCAATTCTATAATTGATGTTATATGTTTTATATTTATTATTAGGGGTTATCCTATCCTTTTAACACTTAAATAAAATAATAATATTGTTGTAAGTGCTACTTTTCTATAAATCGAATATAAATATATTATTTATAAGGCGTTTGTGATCAAAATTTAAAGTGTGATGAATTGATGAAACATTTGATATTTCTCTTAAAAGATCAATCCGAGTTCCCGCAAGAAGTTACTTTAAAGTTTATCTCTTTACAAGTCTTGTTGGTTCTGTAGACTGAGTAGAAAAGTGATATACAAGTGCTGCCCTCTGTTAGACCAAAAAGATATAACGCTTGATAGATTCTTAGACACTAAAAATTTAAGCAAAATGGGCAAGAAAGATAGCAATATTTTTTTAATTACGTTCCTAATTGTTATAGGTCAATCAATTAAATTTATTGGCATAACGGCATCTATTTACGCTGGTGTATATTGTTGTTGTGACACAGAAATATATCTTCTATTCTATCGCTGCGAAATATATATTTTTAAGTCGGCTAACTTCTACGTATACTTCTGAGACAAAACTCCCACTAAACCTTCACTACTGATTTATATAATCAGTGAAAATTTGCTGTATTCTGATTTAAAGAATGTAAGGCAGCTATAAGTGAGGATGAGGTGGCATTCCAACTTAGCCATCGGCAGTAATGCGTCTGGGATTGACCTTAAGACAGATAGTATTAAGTCAGTGTCTTAAAGACAGTGTCTCTATGTATCTTCCTAGATTCAATTTTATGATAATGGCTGTATGAAAAAGAATAAACCCTTAGATTTATGGTGGCTGGTAGACTCATAAATTTCTAGTTAT
>DWNE01004828.1:0-14690 GCA_018249875.1 Cecropterus toxeus | reverse complement strand
GACCGTTTCACACTTATGTAACGAGTATTTACATGTTATTATAATTGTTTTGGACATCTTTAGTGTTCTTGAAGCGTTTACAATCCTCTTTTCCCTTTTTTTGGGGAGTAGAAAGTAGCTAAGTCCTGTCTGAATTGCGGCTTTCCGTCTGGATTAGTCTATCCTATCTAATCCCTTTCTTTTCTTTAATTCGGCTTAGCTTTACATGTATATAGTTAATGCTTAAGAATAAACTTCCGTTTAGAACGTACTTCCGATGGATCCAAAATTTAACATACACGTATTTTGATGCCCTCATCAAGAATATCATGCTCAAAGTAACCGAAAATTCGATTTTCAAGATTAAATCGAGAGAAATTCAAGGTTTTTCGCATTTAATGCGATAAATAAAGGTTTTAGAGAAACAAGTTTCGAATAAAATTTATTATATATATATATAAAATTGTCATTTTTTGTTTTCGGTGGTATGTACTAAGCGGAAGTACACCCTTAAGTACACGCTTAATAAATAATTATAAGTATAGCAAAAACGAGTGATGATTTTGGTTATTAGTATCAGTGCATCATTTGCATCGTAGTATATAAAATATCTACCAATTTTACGAACAAAGATGAAACAATAGCTTTATTATGGTAATTTGTTACTTTTCTTATATTGCTAATTAATAGATTTACTATGAGTATTAAGCTTTGTATATATAATCATATTCTATGTACAAGTTTTATAGATACAATATGTTTTGTTTTTAGATTTTTTAGGATTGGTATGATGTCATATTTTATTTCAAAATCATTGCGAAATCACCATTCACTTCGAAGCCGAATGCACCTGGCATGGCCACTACAGATACTACTTAATAGATAGTCCGTAAATTTTACGATTGTAACCATTCACCGTAAGATAATTTTTAATGGTGGTTTAACTTCGATGTCACTATTGCCTGTTGAAACATTACCACACACCGTTTCTTATTTCTGCATAATAACTGTAGTGTTAGGTAGAGATGAGGAGAGTGAGGCTGACCCCACCCAAGACCTTAATTCTACCTGGGGACTACCACCCAACAGTGGGCCTGGTAAATATCTTTTACATTTGTACATTATATAAGAATGTTTAAAACAACATTATTGTTCAGTATTTACATATCACTGGCCGAAATACTGAATTAAATAAAATTGTAAAATTCAAAAATATTGACGTTCTTTCATAACACTTTTACATACACTCACTCATTACTCGGTATTCGTCACGGATGGCTATATAATTATTATTTTGTGGGGTGGTCAAGGGTCCTGGAAGTGGAAGTACAAAAGGCTGACCGGTCGCCAAACCCTCTGCACGCAAGAAGGAGGTAGTTATATATATATTACATCTGTATCTATTGCTACTAGAACGCAAGAATTCAAATTATATTTTGGACTACCAGCGACCTAAAATTCATACATTTATAGTGTTATGTATGAATACTAAGGTTCCGGGGTATTGGACCCCCTTGCCTTTGAGGCCCGAAAATCCTTGCCCATGGTCCATATGTTCACGCAGCCCTAGTATTTTTTTATATATAATTAGCAAACAAACAACCTGATGGTAAATGGCTACTGCCACTCCCCCTACCAGTAATCGGCCTCAGATAAGATAAGTCTTACCGGAGATTAGGCACAGATGCATTGCTGCCCCCCTGAGGACTAAGTTAGAACGCCTCAGATAACGTGTCCTTACCACATATTCAGATCAGAACACAGCAACGTATAACACTGCCGTTATATAAGCATATGAGTATCATGAGATCCGGAAGATAAGATCGTTCCTTATTACGCGTATCTGGGATTGATTACAGACGTCTAAAGGCGCTAGGGATACTTACCAAAGACAGATTTCATGTACATGTAGTCACATACACCCTAAGGATTGGAGCATTTCTACACAGAATTCGTACGCAACTGTTGGGTGCGAACAAAAAGCCTCCGCACGTAACTTCCTTCGAAGCCGATGAGATAAAACGCACAATGGAGATCATATCGCGGCATTCAACGCCGTTCACAGAACTTGTTACAACTATTCTTCGTGAAACAAATCGTCATGTGATTGTAGTTGGCGTATTTAAAGCATAAATATCATGTGAAATATTTGCCCTGTGGTGACGTTCTTGAATAGCACCAATTGATCTGTTCCCGTGAATTTCGTAGAAGGTGACTGAGGGACAAAATCCAGGAGGGAAGCAGCGTCCTCCTGTCCATCAATAGGCCAGCAATGGATCACTTCAGCCTGATGGATTTCACGTATAGAATGTCCATGGTCTAGACGTGTATACGTCTGTAAAATCTTAATACCGTTATCTCAAATTCATTTTTTGAATTTACCAACAACTTAATTTTATAAAGCCTCATTTTTTTAAATGTTTATCACGACTTCACGATACAGTTAAATTTCTTGAGAAAAATAAAGCCTGCACTAGTGGTAAAACTCCGCAAGCTCCGCTTTAGAAGGCCTAAAGCTTTGAGAATTGCACCCACACTTAGACAACGAGATGTTTAAGAGACATTTAATAAAAACTAACAGAGGATCACTGTTGAAATTGGAATATTTGAAAACGAGAAATTAAAGGCTAAAATGTACTCGTAAATATGCTGCACAAATTCTTAATACAAACATGGAGAATTGAAAGTAACACCGCCCGAAAATTACCTTTTAAATCATTAAATTAAATCATTTTTCGCGTTAACGTAACGATTGGCATTGGCCAATTGCCATAAATTCATGATTTAATTTCAATTTAACGCCAAATATCTTACAGAGCCCAAGCTTCTCTGGCGTTTGCAAGCACGTTAGTATAGGTACGTGATATTGATCTTAGTTTTCTCCAGAAAGTGACCGATGAGAATGGTCGCATCGTTCCAATCTTCGTATCTTTGTGTCGTCGTTAGCAGCAATCAGTTAATTAGCATGCAAAGTACGGCCAGAATGCTAAGAGTACGAATGATTTAATCGCATTGGAAGGCAATACGTAAACGGAACACGATTCACCTAAACCAAGTGTTAATCACAAGACGTTAGAAATCTTAGAGAAAGTACGGAGTACTGACGTACATAGGTTGCATAAAGGAATTAATTAACTTAAATCATATTCGTTGTTTATTTAATTATAAAATCAAGTTGTTTATATTTTAATAGATTATTTTTTAATAAAAACTAAATACATGTATGTATGTACATAATAGATAAATATAAATAAAATATTTTATTGACATTTATTGTCATGTAAAAAACAAACTTTAAAAAAAGCAAGAAGTATAGGTACAAACAAAAAATATAGACGCGCTTAGTTTCATGCCGGATCTTCTTAATTGAGTTCGTGTTTTGGTCCGGTGGTAACGTAAAAAAGGTTGAAACTGATAATTTTAAAAGCCCCCGTAGGCCTATAAAAATTAAATTAATTTATTTATAAAGTAACCAATATATTTTTTTTTTTATATAAAATCTTTCACGGAGGGCATTA
Organism: Cecropterus toxeus; assembly: GCA_018249875.1. NCBI lineage: Eukaryota > Metazoa > Arthropoda > Insecta > Lepidoptera > Hesperiidae > Cecropterus > Cecropterus toxeus. The sequence continues at coordinate 11,193 of DWNE01004828.1, read as the reverse complement.
GTATACATATTAAACGGTTGAATTATGTTTACACTTATGCAAAGAATATTATGTATAAACATAATACAAGGAACTGACCTTACCAGCGAGCGCAAAATGTGCAATGCCTCTAATAATAAACATAAACAGTCACATTTTACTTGCATATTACATTTTCACGAACAGATAATTGTCATAAAAAGGTGAAAAAAATTATAAGGTTTAGCATTTGCATTTTCACAACGTGCTTTTATCTTGCAATTCTATAAATTATAAGTCGATAACATTGCTAAACAAGAGAATGGGGAGTGACGAAAGGTGTATTAAGTTGCAGTCACCGTAGCCGCAGTTGCCAGCTGTAATATTACGTTACAGCATTGTAACGTCCAGTACGGATTACACATTCCTTTATGTCACGAATGTGCACTATGTGGAATTAACTTCCTCCTGAGGCAATGCAAGAATTGGAGGAGGAGAGCTCAGGGCAATGAAGGCATGGACCCCCCCGCATATATTGTCCAAATAAAATATAATTAAGTAGATTATTTTTTGCCAACAACGCCAAAAACTGCGTCTTTGCAATTAATTTACAACGACCAAAAGCAACGGTCGCTAAATTCAGAATTTGAAAGATTTTTTTTCGAAGTCTCTAGTGTTAGAGGCTCTCCTTTGTGGAAGCCCCGTGATGGTTTCCCTGGATGCTCGCCCCCAAATATGACCCTGTCCTGCCCAGAGCGTTGTGACTTGGGGATCTTCAAAAAAGATGCGAAAGAGCTGCCCCTCAAAGCCAGCGATACATTGGCGACTCTTCTGGTATTGCGAATGTCCTTGAGCGACGGCGTTTACTTTCCATAAAGTTACCAGTCTGCCTTATCTTTAGGTTTAAGTATAAAAGAAGTGTATGCGACGATAAATATTTTCCGCACTGCGCGTCTGGTGCAATATTAATAAAATTACAGATTACAAATCTGCAGATAAAAAAATCGAGATGTTTTTTTAATTGCAGGAATTGCGAAACTTATTTTAAATTTGGATCAAGAACAATCTCAAATTAAATCTGAAATTGCATTTTTTGGTCACGAACGAATCTGCAAGTGTAGAAAGGTTTTGCGATAATATATTGCGTTGCTTCACGAGTCGTGTACGTGTACGAAGTGATGTGTAACCGTATAAATCGCCATTATAATAATGGCGATACATAGCGTATATAATGATGTCTTTATTAATGTTGTGTATAATCTTAGTTATGTCAGTCGTAAGTAATAGATATCTTTATTATAATGTACTAGCTGTGCCACGCAGTTTCACCCGCGTACACAAGGAAAGCTGTTGAAAATAAAAATATTTTCCCGTTTTTGCAACATTTTTCGTTGCTTCTCCACTCTTATTAGCCATAGCGCGATGTTATATAGCTTAAAGCCTTCGTCGATAAAATTACTATTCAACACAAAAAGATTTTTTCAATTCGAACTAGTGGTTCCTAAGATTAGCGCGTTCAACCAAACAACCTCTACCTACTGCTTTATAATATTAGTATAGTATAGTATAGTATAGTATAGTATAGTATAGTATAGTATAGTATAGTATAGTATAGTATAGTATAGTATAGATTATGTTTTTAAAGGTGGTAGACTCTTTTTGGCTTGACTCCGCAAGCATTATCGCTACAATTATTTCTGTCATTAAGCACTACTGTATGCGCTGCTGTGTTCTGTAAGGATGATTTACTTATCCGACGCGTTCCAACTTAGTCCCAAAGCGTAGCAAGAAAGAAAATGTATACAACTGCCTGTTATTTAGAGATTGACAGACATATTGAATTATAAAGTAATCTAATGATTACTTTATAACTTGGATAAGTCAGATACATTTTTTTTTATTTTCAACCTCGGAAGCCTCCTTTTAGTCGCCTCTTACGACAGGCAGGGATGCCGTGGCCCTACTCTGGTTCGGGAATTACAGGGACATGATAACTGATACTTCGAATGCGGGAAACACTGATTTCGATATGGTCGAACTCCTAAGCTCCCACGGAAACATTGAGGCTTGGTGACATCCGACCACCAGGAGGACGACCGTCGATTGATGACCCCGGTTGAAGTCCGAACGACTCACTAAACTGGGGATGGTAAATATCTTTTACATTTGTACATTATATTACAAAGTCTTCATTAACATTGTATTATTAAGTAAAGGGATTCGGGAGGTTTTCAATATTCTTGAGAATTGCCCGGGTAAAGAGGCCCGAACATCCTTGCGCAACGTCCCTATGTCAAGTAAGTCGTAGCATATGAGAGACCCAGAGAGCATGACGTACCTAGATACACTTTTTCTGAGGAAAAAATAAATGACGAATAGATAACACTTGTTCTTTCGGAAGTCAGTTGAGAACTATTCATGTTTTCAGATTTTATTTTATTAGGGGTACTCTGGTGTGTTAACCCAGACTCATTCTCTTTGCAACTCATACCACTGTATTGACAACTTTTCTGATGCAATAAATGACCGTAATCGATGTTGACCACTTATGAACACGACCGGCTGTCGGTTGTTATTATCGTTTTATTTTTATAAACTGAACATGAGATATAAGTGTATCAGAGCAATCTCAGAATAAAAGGCAAAGCATCGCGGTACTCCAAGTTGCAAGTTATAATGTGACAGGCCATTAAGTGATATTTTGTTGCGCACTCCGTTGCAACCGCTATAAATTCGCTAATCCCTAATTGGTCGGAGAGCGTCCGAATTACGACATGGCCGTCATTTGACCCATAGAACTGGTGTCTATCAGAAACGCAAAGTTTGATACCTATCGAAAATTTTACTAATATTATAAAAGCGAAAGTTTTCGAGGATATTTATGTGTTTGTTACTCTTTCTCGCAAAAACGACTGTTTGGATTTGGATGAAATTTGGTTACGGGTAGCTTACGGCCTGGATTAAATTATAGGACATTTTTTGCGGCATAACCTATGCGGACGGAGCTCTGAGAGAAAGCTCTTAGGTAATAACATTACCACGCTATGTTAATAACGCATCGGTAATATGGACAGTATAGATAATAAAAGATCCGTTTGGCACCAGGCGTTATAATACTTGTCTTACGCGGAAAATGAAAAAATACTTGTTTTGGCCCAGGAAAATCGACAGATTCATGAAGTATTTGTTCTTTTGCAAATTTTGTTATAATGATACTTTTTTATAAAATCTTATACTAGTAACTAAATGATCCATTATACGTATTCGTAAAACAACATATTATATCTTATTATTTGATGCCTTAAATATACCTTATGTTCTTAGTTTTTATAAAAAAAAAATACACATTCGTACATTTAATAGTATCTGTTTAAAATTCACGTACGCTTGCTCACTTGAATAAAAAATACGCGATAATTGGTTAAAGGTCATACAAGCCGAATACCGAATAACGTCCATTTCTATTTTATCCTCTAATCTATGGTTAACCTACAGTTCACTCGAACGTTCTAAATCTTAGCCTGTTAAATGCACAGATGGCTATTATTTGGTTCAGATAAATTGAAATGAAACCTTAGTACATCTAGTTAAATATAACTGTTACCTTGTGAAGAAATAAGATCCTCACTATTGGTACGTCCCTTATCATTAATTTGTTGGTTGATTTCATCTGGCAGCATCTGATGTTTATCTGATATAGAATGCAACTCAATGGACCCGTGCTTAACTTAGTTAAGCAAAAGTAACAGCCAGTAGAGTGTTAAGCCAGAACTTTTACTATACATATTTGTACACTCGGGGCAGGTAGAGTAAGCGGACTCATACACCATATTGTTAATCTTGTAAGATAACCTAATTAATAAATTATTAATTGATTGTTTGAAAGGATTTTAACTGGAAGAGTCTTTATAAGCATTTGCTATGGGATTGAATCAAGTAAAATCAGTCTGCTTGATAATGGCAATTTTTTCCGAATTTATTATAGTCCAGAGGAAGAGTGCACGTGTGGTAAAATGTTGGTAAATTGTTGACAACATACAAGTGGGTACATATTTGCGCATGAAATCGATTAATCATCAGAAATCCTGAATATGACAGGGTCAAAAGCACAAAGCATGTTGTGTAGAAACGTCGGCAAATTGTCTTTACTTTTATAATGAGTTTAGCCTTTCTTAGCTGGCCACTTCAGTGGTAAATCTTCTTCAAGGTCAGCATGTCATTTCTTTTTTACATATACAGGTTGAACTAAACACAAAACTAAAATATATTTTCTTGTTTGGTCAGTTAAGGCATAATATTTATTGGTTAGTTAGGTAGTTAATAATTTGTAGTTGGAAAAAAAAATCATAAAATATTATACCTTAATATTAAGCCAAATATTTTTGACAAATGATTTGCAACACTACCATTTAAATATATTTGTGATTAAAAAGGGTATAAATCATTTTCAAACTAATTTCAATGTCATTTCAGTGTTAAAACGCAGTAAGGTGGAGAATAATAACTTAATTAGTTATGGTCGTTTAATTTTTATAAAATAGTTTTATAATTATTTGAATACTTTAAATAGTTAATTTAAGTAATTATTTTAAATTAAATTAAATTATTATTTAATCAGCTAAATTTAAAAAATATAACATCAATACAAAATAAATCAGTTAAAAGTCAAACATTAATCAGTTAAGATAATTAACGTAATATAATATTTTTCGTATTTATTACTTATTTTAAATAAAAAACGGACTACCTGTATATGAAAACAGCTTAAGAAAATATAAAAAAAATATGTCCATCATTTGCAACAGGACAGGTACTAAAATATCCACATTTGACCTCTGCGCACCACTATTTTCAACACTAAAATGAATAAGATATATTTGTTCTTTCGACATCATAAGAAATCCAATGCTGGACATGGTTCTCCCCTAAACAGTTTTGAATGTTGGTTAAACCAGTATGATCAGACCGAGCCGCGACCAACACCATTATTTCTAGCGTGACTGTCTCACGCTAGAAATAGGTGCCTGTCTAATCCCACCTTTTGGGGGAAGGGTGTGATTGCTGGTTGACTTACATAGAGGACGACTTAGTGCTGAGGAGTGACGGTGTGTTATCAGGTTTAGGTACACCTATTCTACATGGAATGTGTGACATGTTCTTAGACAGCAGTAACAACATGACAGACAACAGATCCATTTGATACTTGAAATTGAAGATAAATAATTCTAGATCATAATATAGTAATATTTCTACTGTGACACTTTTACCAGAGAGCTCTCCTTCCTTAAAAAATCTTCAACTATTTGAATTAAATTCCGAATAGTAAGTACACTTACAGAGACCACTTTTAAAATAACACCTTGGACTATCTTTTCTTAACTTCGTTCGCCATCATTAATCAAATGAACCTCATACATTTCGTCATTCGACATCTCGGGAACATCTCGAACAATACTTAACAGTGGAAATGAAGCAAAAAAGTATGCCAACGAGCCTATGGGATTTGGTAACATCAATCATCTTCGTTACTGCTACTAGTTGGCTTACGTAACACTCATCACAGAAACTCGTTTTCTTGACAGCGATAAATAAAGCGGGGTTTACATTTTTTTAATTAAAGTAGCAGGAATAGAGCTCGTTATGGACACTACCGCTTGAAAAATGGTCGACGCCGCCCATGGAGCTCAGTAATCGCCACATGATTTCCTGAACCATTAAATTATTATTTTTTTAATAGGCGCAATGCTTAAAACAAAGCTTTCTTGTTTACTATTCAGCATTCGATTTCTGAGACAAAATATTTCATACTAGCTGAAGTTTCCATACTTCGCAAAAAAAAATACGTTTCAAAAAAATTAGATTTTATTCGAAACCATTAAGAGCTACTTGAAATCAAATGTTAACCTCGTAATTGTCCTCAGTAGTGACGACACTAAAATGTTCGCCATCTGTAAATAACTAAAAATATCGAAATTAAAAGTAGCCTATAGACTGACCAGTTAAATAAACTACATCTATGCAAAATTTCATGTAAATCGGACTAGTTTCTTGCGTAACTGAGGTACACACTCCATCTCCTATTTATATGTTAGTAATGATTACAATATAAAACTTAGCTAAATAATTCATATACTTTCTCGAACCTCCACAAAATTTAAAGCACCAAATTAAGAGAGCCTGATTTAACTTAAATTCCATTTAACTAGTTTTTACTTTGTGAACAAAGCCCAAGTATGTATAAAATTAAATTATTAAACAAGAACTTCGTCATTCAGTTATTATTACAAATACATTGTAAAATGCGAACCACGATATTATATTTCTTTTTAAATCTGACGACATAACAGAATACAGCTCAAACAGTTAATTAAGAATATTCTGTAAGTTGAATGGTGAATAATTATTGTGACCTATCATAGATCTATTAAATGTCATTCACCGTAATGTTTAATAAGGCCTCTGACATCATGCCAAAGTTCAACTCTGACAATTTTTTAAAATTAAAATAAACAAAATTAAAGCATTTATTGTTTACATTACTGACGATGTAAAACACATAAAATAAACAATGTCAAAAGTCTATGTAAACAATGGGTGTTTTTCAAATAACTCGAAAATTAATGTATAGGCAAAAAATAATTTAAAAAAACTTAGTTTTCGATGAAAATTGTTTCCGAATTATCAATTTTATCAAAAAGAAAATACTCGTATTATGTTTTGTAATCATAAACCATATCATGTTACAGTTCGGTGAATGTCAAGTTTAGATTTGGTTTAACTTTATTTGCGTCGAATTTGCGACCACTACGACGGACAACTAGTTTATCTAAATGTGTTTACTGCGCTTACATACAACTACACCAATCTAAATCATAATACGTATTAAAATAATTACGTGGCTTCATTATGGGGTATATAATAAACTTCGGTTTCCATTATCTTATATATAATAATTATGTACATTCGAGTCGAATATTTCCGCATAATATGTTTTGTTTATGCGTCCTCTTTGACATGTTAATTTGTTATGCATTATTATGTTTCGTGATCATGTAGCGTAGCAACAATCTATGCATAATGAGTTATGAACTAGGAAATATTCATGTTAGAATTGGGTTATGGACTATTAAACTAGATTTACTGTTTCGATTTCCTTTTTCACTGTTTTTATTGGAGTCATGCCTCAGCGTTGCTTCCATTGAGGTTTAAACTATTGTGCCCCGTAAATGTGACAGAACTACCAGTTGAGTGTACCAAGAAGGATTCTATGTCTCACTCATTTACTCCATAAGGAAGGAGTGTTATTCGTAAATTGCAGAATTAGCGGTTTGTGGGCGGTTAGCCAAATCTTCCAACAATCTACATCGAAACAGCGTGGTAAAAGTATATCCAGGTCTTTATCCCAGTTCTGTATCGTCAACTGTACTGTAGTCAGCATTGTCTATAGACCATCTGCATGGCGGAACGGTCATCATATCGGTCTGACGCGCAGTTTGATCCAAGTTTGATTCACGGCTCATTAATAATTTCAACCATTAGTTCTAGTATTTGTGTATTTGTTTGTGTGCAGTGCACGACCCAGGAGAAAATGCTAGTGTGGGGCCATAGGTGTAACGGCGTCATTTATCTATATGTCAATATTTCGTAAAATGGTACTAGTCCAGGAGTTCGTGCTGACATATATGCGTGCTGATAAGTCGGAATAACATGAGTGTTCACTCGGTTTCCTAATAGATGCCATTCCGACACACAATCATTCATTTTGGTAGTGAATCATCACGACATCGGAAGTTACAAACGCACTACTGTTATGACAACTTTCCACTACCTATCCACAGCATAAACGGTCAGTTTTACTAATACTGTGTTGTATGGCGTCGGTTTTCAATAGCACGACTACCTCTTTTTCAGTAGATGTCGTAGGAGACAACTTCTATTTGTTATCGAAGGGGAAACCTAAGGGACAAAAGCCAATGGATGGGCAACAGCATTTTCTTATAAATATCACGCACTGCGGTTTTCAACACGCATGAAAGGCGCGGTGACTAATAGTAAGAAATGAAGAGATATTTGGTACACATCAGGGGAAGTCCAACAATAGACCTCAAAAGGCTGTTGGTTGGAAGTACTATTAAAAAGAACTTGAGTTCACTTTCGCGACAATACATGCATCATGGTGCGCGAGGGAGAGACGAAGTGCCTCGATGCCCGTAAATCCTTTACCCGACCAAGAATTGGCAAAAGATAACGGCACATTATTCTGAGTCACGCTTATTCGGCAAATACTATATACTTAATATACTTAATATTTTATACAAAGTTGGCAGGAACACTACGGTTCAATCGGGGAAGTACCAACGTCACACCCACTTCTAGCGCGATGTAGGTCATGCGTTTCGTTGGTAGAGGGATTATGCCAATTGAGTTAAGTACGAGGTTGAAACTTAGTACTCAGGAATAGCAACGCATCTGTGAGACTCTTATCAGGTAAGACTCTTCTCTAGGGTTGATTACTGATGTCCACGGGCGAGAGTGGCCACTTACCACCAGGTGAACTGCATGCTAGTTGCCAGTTCGGTATTATAAAATGTATATAAAAATGTATAACATTTATAATCCATTTTATAAGATCCATATTATTTGACGACTCGCATGGCGGAGCGGGCACCATACCGGTTTGATAACCCCGTGGGTCCCGGGTTCGATCGTCGGCCAGACAGAAATGTGGATGATGAGTTTAGATTTCTGTTCTGAGTCTTGGTTGGTGTATACGTCTTTGTGTGTCCATGGCACCCACGACACTCGAGAAAATCCTACTGTGGGGCTGTGAGTGTAGAAAGCGTTTATGTTTTTATAATAATTTATTAAAATAAGTATATATCTTACACGTCTAAAAATACCACATTGCGTATTGAAATAAGTGGCGTACTTTCTCAAAAATATAATTAAAACGTATCTACCTCAGTCACGACTACGCTCAAGTTAAACGTGAATGCCTAATTACGCCTAATTTAGATTAATCACTTTCAACTGTAAACACGACTAAATGAGACGTGCAAATATTTAGCCGGAAGTTAACGGTTTCAAAGTTAACATACTAGCTTTTACCCGCGGATCCGCCCGCTTTGGTCACGTTTATCATGTTTATCCAGGTCATTAACTACTTGTGTGCCTAATTTCAGCTGCACTAAAATCCGCCAACTTTTTTGGTGTATTCCACATTGATCACCCAGGTGATATCACGTGGGTGATCAAAGGCGACTCATTGGTCCTTTGATCACCTAAAGTATAATCCTGGAAGATGATCGCATGGATGGATGATAAGGTTGCATTTATGATTACCTAGGTGTAACAAAAATGACCATTTTAGACACGTATTTTACGTATGTTGTATAGGTAATTAAAGGATACCGAAAGAACATATTTCTTGAAGGTGATAATAACTCAAGTGACACCAATAAGTCGACTTTGATCTCCTAGGTGATGCCACCTGGGTGATCAAAGTGGAATACACCCTATTTTTGCGCAAAAGAGTAACAAACATACATTCTCGCAAACTTTCGCCTTCATAATATTATCAAGATAAGACTTCTACTCTACTTTGCCATTTCTAAGGAAAGTGGATATTTTTATAAGTTATGCAGGTTTAAATTATGTTGTATATTAAGTAAACATATTATTTAGGCATATTTATACATATAAAGTATATATTATCTTGTATATTAACCATACACATTATTTAGGCACATTTATACATATAAACTACTATGTGTATATGTTTAAATTATTTTATTCACGTCATTTTACATTTTGTTCTTTATCTATGCGGTATTTATTCTCTACATCGTGATGATGTAGCATCACAAGATTTGATACCACGTTACGAGTCAAATCTTCCCGACTGTATAATTTGGGTATTCGCCTGCGATGTTGCATATCATGGAATATCCTGCTAAACCACTTTTGTGTCATAAATAACACAAGCCTGTGTAACGTTTCACATAGAATATGTATATTTTATGTCACACTATTATTATGAACTATGCGTTATTGTTGAGACAAGGATAATTATTCTTTTTTTGCATGCATTTAAGATAATACACAGAAAGGAATTAATCATGTAAATCATTGCATTGCAATCATTGCAGTTTCCAAAAAAAAACTATTTTATAGACTATATAAGCTATGCTGGGGATTCAAAGCAATTCTTTTCACGGAATCTTATGAATACCTATGATATGACTTTGGATTACTTCTGTCAGCTGCACCGACCTTAAACATATAACCAGTAGGTACTACTGTCCACTGTCTGTTCTGCGTTGCACACGTGAGTATCTCTTTCTACACCCGTATATCTTCTAGGAGCATCAATCTACCATGGTGCACCAATTGAAGAACCTAGAGAAGCCCAGAGCATCGTTCCACTGGCCAACTAACACCACACTGCTCCGTGTGGTGTTAGGTGGCGCGCTTTGGTGGGAACTAAGCCCAAAATTTACATCAATTCACGACATGTATTTATAGCAAATACATCTTCATTTTAAAGACGACTACGTAACAGACTGCCTGATGTAACACATGTCAAACGGTTAATGATCTCACGTATTTATACGTAATTACACGTTACTTCTAATTATGTTACGGGGTAATTGCCTTCGACGAAGAGAACCTATATGCAACGCAGGTCAATTTAATACGATGTTTGGGTTAAATGACTATTAATGTGGGAACAGGAATTGTGTCGCAGTGTTGATCATTTTTTTATAATATACTAGCGACCCGTACCGGATTCGCACGGGTGCAATACTAAATATACTATGTAATGTCTTTATATACAGTGTCCATATCTTTTTGTCATTACACAATGTGTTTATTTACGACATGAAATTAGAAACCTCTCGAATTATTAGTATTTCTGTACCATATTATGCATGTATTATACATATGAAGTTATAAACCTTCGTTGTGAATCACTCTATCCATGAAATATAACCGCATCAAAATCGTAGCGTAATCGTGCGTAGTTTTAAAGATTTAAAGCATACATAGGGACAGACAGACAGCGGGAAGGACCTTGTTTTAAACTATGTAGTGACAAGCAAACGAGCTTGTAGTCCATCTGATGGTTATTGGCCACAACCCATGAACATCTATAACCAACTAAATTAACGTCAATAAGTGTTTCAACATCGATGCATTCGCCAAAACGTGAATCGCTAATACTTAAAGTATTTT
>DWNE01004827.1:0-14694 GCA_018249875.1 Cecropterus toxeus | reverse complement strand
AATGGCGTGAACTGAATAAGGCGGCGATGACGGAAACGGACAATGCTGACTTAACATTTGTACGAAACCGTACAACACTTAAAAAATAACATAAATAATCCTACAACAGAACTCACAGAGAGAGGTTCCCGCATATCCTCAGGGAACTCCGGCAGCGAGTCCGTCGTACCGTCGCGGCAGTTCACATCCCAGTTTTCCACGTCTTCCAACTCCCCACAATCTTCTATTACGCATTCCTGTAAGGAGACACTATCACTGATCTATACAAATAGATATCTACCACCGATCAAAATATTATATAGAAAATTTTAAGTGTTTGTTTTGTTTGAAAGGTTTTTTTTGTCTTTTTTTATTTCGGCTAATCCGAAAGAAATAAACCGATTTTGATAATATTTTCACTGACAGATAAGGCGTAACTTATGCTTCCTTTATTTCAAAAAATTATAGAGCTCCGCCCGAAAATATCATACGCCTTTTACCTTTTAGTTTTTTAAGCGAGGGTAAAACCGTGGGGATTAGATGGTATAAATATAAAATTGTATCAGATGCTGTCTGTTGCTATTAAAATCTCTATAAAAATATTTAAATATTTAGTCATCTAAATGATGACTATTGTTGATAATTATTGTTGGAATAAAATAATTATCAATACTTCACTGTACATTTTTATTGTTAATTTTTTTTACTATTATTACACGTATCGTCATAATACGTCATACGTATCTATTAGATAACGCACCAAAGTAGGTCGTCCGTCATCGTTCGTCCGTTGCACTTCATCCAATATGCCAGCGCCGGCCAGCACACGTCCGAACACCACATTAGTACCGTTAAGGTGCGGGCACGGACCGCTCGTGATGCAGAACTGAGAGCCGTTCGTGTGCGGACGCCCTTTGTTTGCCATTGATAGAACTGCGTCTTCGTGCTGAAATTTGATTTTACGAAATGTATAATGTCTAATTTCATTTCATTTCATTTCATTGTGTCATAAAGCAATTTTTTTCTGGCAAGTTGGATTCTGTACCTATTGATTTTATGAAGTTTATAAACCAAAAATGGTAATTACCATATTCACTTGCTACGAGAATGTCTGAAATCAACTTCATATAAAACAGTCGTTCTTAAAGAAGTTAATCACAAATGCGTTGTTACTCCTGAAGGCTAAGGTGATAACTTTATGTAATTATGAGCCAACAATCACACCACAAGACTTGCAGCACGCTAAAAATGGGTGTTGCGATGATACCTCCCAAATAGAATCATACTTGTAAGCCTCGAAAACTACCTGTGCCCAATGATTAGAAAAACTACAAGCTGTTTATTACCGGTAAGATGAAATTTTCGTCTTCAAACGTCGGCCCATATATGCTTTCGCCGCCGGATCCATCGCCGTAGATTATGTCACCGCCTTGCACCATGAACAGCGACATAGCTGAAAGAATACATCATAATAACGGAGTTTTATCATCTATTTTGTAATTCATTATTGTATGTTGAAAGTATTAAAATAAAATGTAAAATTGTATACATATCGTAATATATAAATCACAATATTGTACACTATTTTCTGCTTAAACATCATGCAAAAAACTATTAAACAATAAAATGTCTTTCTTTTGAAATAAATATTGTGTAATTTTTGGTAAGATACTGGCAATAATAGTCTAACTTGCAACGCTGAATAAAGTTCAATTTTTTGTTGTAACAAACATAATTATGTCTCCCTTATTATTGTACCCTTTAGACAAGAAATCAGCATGTAATACAGACATTATTAAGCAAAGACAGGTGTGGCGGTGATCCTACCGGAGTCAAACCAAAAAGAGTTTTACCAAATAGAAGTATTATGTAATATTCCTATTCATTGACTAACCTTTATGAAAACGAACCCCTTTGTAGTGGAGCGGTTTCCCATATACGCCAATTCCCTTCTCCCCTGTACATAGTGCTCTGAAGTTCTCAGCTGTTTTAGGTACCACATCTGCCCTCAGTTCTATGACAATACGTCCAGCTGGAAAAATTATTAGCTTTTAAATTCCTTTTCAGTGTTGCCAACATTTTGGGTATTATTCTTAAATACTTTCTTAATCAACATGGCCTGTTTGCCTAGTTGTCGATCGAAGTGTAGATTTACAATTATTGAGATCTTATTTTTTACCATTCTCAATAATTGTTTGGTTTCTATAAAGGCACTCATTCAGTAAAAGAAAATCTTATTATTTAGTGTTTGATGCATTACTCATTTTTGTCCATTCAAATAACAATACATATGGTAGAGCTTACATATGTTGTGATTTAATAAGTGGAAACATACATATGTTTTTTTAATATACAAACAACCTCAAGTTTTTAGACCCATTTTTACCCTAAGTTAAAAAAATCATAAATGTGCATTTTGAAAAATTCTACAAATTGGCCAGACACATGTTGGTCATGTCCTTTATATTATAAATCAAGCAAATTTTATAAATGTGGGCACTTTATTTCATTGAGTTTTTGTTTCATCGAGTAAAATATTTGTGCAATGGCATATACATAATTTATGTTGCTTACTATTGAAGTTAGCACTTCAATAGCATTCCATCCATCCATATGATTCATTTGCTAAGGAACCTTAGTTATTAAGATATGGGTAGGCGTTAATGGTATATTTCATATTATCAGTCTTATTAGATTAGTATAGAATGATTTTAAGATAGTAATACAATAATGTTTTCATGTTTTATTATTTTAAGAGTGCTGTTAGTTTATAAATAAAAAAATATACAGGGTGTAAATGACAGAGTACCGAAAACTTAAATGGTAGATTTGTGAGAAATTATTGGTTCCTGAGTTGGCCATTTTTGAGCGCACAATGTATTGTGAACAGCGCGAGGACATTTGATCATTGACTGAACGTCGAACAGCTGATAGCAAATTCATTACATTATTTTAACCTATTGCTGGTTTTTGTGAAAATCAATAATATGAGTGTTTTTTTATGTATGTTTTATATGTATGTTGCATTGTGCAGTAGTATTGAAATACATACTACCAAAATCTGTAAAATAAAAATGCATAAATAATTGGAAAAACCGAGAAAAAAGCGATGAAAAATTCCAATGCCATAAGCACCAGAATCGTGTCAGGAATCCATATTTTTAATATTTGGTACGCTGTCATTTACACCCTGTATTATTTAATATGCTGCATTTTGCATAAATTCATATATAACATAAATTAATATCAATAGCTAACATATCAAATTAAAAAATACTTTATAACAATTCTAGTAAGAATTTTAAAGTAAAGTTAAACAATTAACCAACAATCATTAATACAAATTTTCAAAAATATAGTTATGTAAATAATGTTCGAATGGCTTTAAAGTTCATGGCAACATTAATTGTATTTCAAAAATATACACCAATGCACTAGAATATAAAAATAAGGTCGCTTATTTAAATTTCAAATATACTTCATTATGTAGAATAAAATTATGTGATAAAACAGGTACATTATCATTGAGGTGTTTGGTGCAACGATGTATTAGAGCGTCAATGTTGCACGACCTCGGCGCACTAAACTGAATCGTAAATCATCAATTTCTATGCACATAACGCAATGATAAGTCAATATTTTCACACCTACAATTTATCGCTTTGTACGTTTTAATGCTATCATAATTACACTTTTATGTGTAAACTAGATCAATGTACAGTACTAACCTTTTTCACCGTCAATAGCAATATCCAAGAAAACTAAGGGATTACTGCTCTTTGACTCTGTCCTCGTTACCATTTTTCTGAACGCATCTACAAACACTATTTTGAATAATACGAAAGCTAATACACTGTACTTTATGTGACACTCACATCATTCGTCCCTTTGATAATGACAAATCTTTGATCCAAGTTAATTTTAAATAATGAAATAAAAACAAATAAACAAGGGCATCGAGCCAACTTACACCAATCACAGACTGAATATTAGATTCTGATTGTCAATTCGACAATGTCATTAATATACAGTTTCAGGATGTTTACGTTTCGTTTCTTAAACCTTATTAGAAAAAATATTACTTCTTTACATATTAAAGAAAACGAACCAAAAAATTCCATAAATAAAAGCTGCATGAATGTTTCATTAATTTTATATTGTCGTTAATTTTTATTCCAATACGTGATACGAGAAACAGTGTTCTCAAAGACAATGTTACTTTTCATAAAGCTGAACGTCAACGTTATTTTTTATTATGTATATATTTGTTAAATTAATTAATATTTTGTAATTTTAACTTAATAAAGGAATTGCGGTTTTAACGTCACCTGTTTCTATTATTGTCAACTATTGACAGTGACAATCCGCTAATACAATTGCGTCATCACGTCTGCATAGGAAGTTATAGAATTGCAGATAATTATGATTTATAATTAAATAAACGCAAATTTTACCACGTAAGTAGATCAGCGATAAGTTTACGACGCAAAGTGCTTTATATTTAACTTGAGGAATTACTTCTCTATATTTGCTGAGACGTGTAATACAAACAGGTTTTGTTGGTTATAGATAGACGATAAGTGTCATCAGTGATAATTTTGTTTCCAGCAAGATGTCGTCGTCGGCTATATACATTTTGGACGTGAAGGGGAAGGTGTTGATATCCAGAAACTACCGCGGCGATGTCGACATGGGAGTCATCGACAAGTTTATGCCCCTTCTCATGGAAAAGGAGGAAGAGGGAATGTTGACTCCTCTGCTGCAGACCGGGGAGTGCACCTTCGCGTACATCAAGACGAACAATCTCTACATCGTGTCCACGACGAAGAAGAACGCGAACATTGCACTTGTATTTGTGTTTCTGTATAAGATTGTGGAAGTCATGACTGAGTACTTCAAGGAGCTGGAGGAAGAAAGTATTCGCGACAATTTCGTTGTCATTTACGAGTTGATGGACGAATTGCTGGACTTTGGCTACCCCCAGACCACTGACAGCAAGATCCTACAGGAGTACATAACTCAGGAGGGCCATAAGCTTGAAATGCAGCCTCGAATCCCCATGGCCGTGACCAATGCGGTGTCATGGAGATCTGAGGGCATTAAGTATAGGAAAAATGAAGTATTTCTAGATGTTATTGAATCTGTGAATTTGCTTGCTAACTCTAATGGCAATGTGCTTAGAAGTGAGATAGTTGGGGCCATAAAAATGAGGGTGTACCTATCTGGCATGCCAGAACTGAGGCTTGGCTTGAATGACAAGGTCCTCTTTGAAAGCACTGGAAGGGGAAAATCTAAGTCAGTTGAATTAGAGGACGTTAAATTCCATCAATGTGTTAGATTGTCACGATTCGAGAATGACAGAACTATCTCCTTTATCCCGCCTGATGGTGAATTTGAACTGATGTCGTACAGACTGAATACACATGTAAAGCCTCTGATTTGGATTGAGTCGGTCATTGAGCGTCATGCCCACTCCAGGGTAGAGTACATGATTAAAGCCAAATCACAGTTCAAGAGACGTTCAACTGCTAATAATGTAGAGATAATCATTCCAGTTCCAGCAGATGCTGACTCTCCGAAATTCAAAACTACTATTGGTAGTGTTAGGTACACTCCAGAGCAAAATGCGATCACATGGTCAATTAAATCCTTCCCAGGGGGTAAGGAGTATCTCATGAGAGCCCACTTTGGCTTACCGTCCGTTGAATGTGAGGATGTGGATGGGAAACCACCGATTCAAGTTAAATTTGAAATACCATACTTCACAACATCAGGCATACAAGTTAGGTATCTCAAAATTATTGAAAAGAGTGGATATCAAGCCCTGCCTTGGGTGAGGTATATCACACAGAATGGAGACTACCAGTTGAGAACTAATTGATTGAATATGCCTGATTTGTCACATTCCTTATTTATAAGTGGCACTAACTAACAATATTCATTATTTTCACAATTGTAATTTCATTGTGTTTTAAAGTATTATCATGTAAGCATATTTTATTTTGACTGTAATAAATAATCAGTAAACTAGCATTTTTCTCTCTTATTTATTATTGATGATCCTGTAACTTAGTATACTAAATCATTCTTACAGTTGATGCATCATAAATAGATTATGAAAACTATTTGATAATTCATTGCACATGTTTACTATTTACTAGATTATATTACTACGCAAATGATTTTAATGTACTTATTTACTACAATTAAAACGGTATAAAAAGAAAACCAATGACATTAATTTATTGTAGACACTGCAGTAATACTTCACGCTCACAAAACTACAAGCATACATACAATATTTCCGACCATTCATCCGCAAGCAAATCGCACTTAGGGTATGTTTCATTCTATTCAAGACATCTTTAATGTTAGATACATAAATTACTCTTAAGGGTAGCAAATATTTATAAAATGCATTTATTTTTATTATATTCAATGCAATGATACACCCTATATTACGAAATCGTAACTGTAATCTATGTACATACCCAATGGTATATAAATAGTTATATTTAAACAATTACGATAAGTATAAATTTATTATGAAAAAAATACTAAAACGGACAAATCAATTTATTTACACGAAATGAACAAACCATAGATAAATACTAATATACCAATGATGTGAAAAAATAATCAATTATTTAAAAAATCGTTTTTTTTTTTTCAGAACAATCGATTTTAGAAATCGATTTCTTGACCATAAATAATCTATTTTAATTAATCAATTTTTTCTACCACCCAACAAATCCGCTCATAGTCCTAGGACTAATATTACAGATGCTTTAGCACCCAAAAAAAAAATCGATTTTTGCCCTAGCTATTGTATAGATATTGTCTTTTTTTTTTTGGTCGTCAAGTTACATATTGTCCATATTGCCGTTTTTTTTGGTCGTCAAAATTGAAAAAAATAATTAAAAAACGATTTTTAAAAAGTCGATTATTTTTTTTGCAAAAACATCGATTTTTGGAAAATCGATTATTTGAATAACATAAAAAATCGATTATTATATTATATAATCGATTTTGCCCAGCCAAGTCGCATCCCTATAATATACTAGAGGATCAAACTGAATCAAAGTAAACTAGGTACATTTTTCGAGTGTACGTGACTAAGAAACGTTCGGAAACTATAAATAAGTTACTTTCGATTTATAATCTACTTAAGTTTAACTGTAATATGTAATACATAATATGGTCTCATGAATACGATATATTGAACTGAAAAACATTTTTATATTCCATAAAGCAGCTGATTTTAATTTCGGTAAAAATGTTTCTATTTATTCACCTTGTTTATGAACGCAAATGTCAAATCAAGTGTTGGGAGAATAATATGTGTAAATAAACAAAACCGGCAATATTATTTTCAAACAAAATGTTGAACAGAACAGAGATAAACATTATTACAAATGTCAATAAACACAAAAAAACTTTTCGAAATTACTGTGATATATTACCAAGAAGTAAAGTAAATATAATCAAGAGAAATAAAGATAGCACTAAGGATAACCTTACAGGGAAAGAGCCTGATACTAAAACGGATATAAAGACAATGAATTCCAAAGAATTTAGGGTAAATGAAGTTAACATACAAATGATTTCCAAGAACATTTACGAACAATTGTTCAAAAGACCACCCAGGCCTATAAATCCCAATATAGTTGAAAGGTAACTTATTTTTTATTTACTATAAATGAATATTAAATACATAAGTTCCGTTGTAGTATCTACATGCGTTTAGAAGCCTAATGACACGAGCATATCGTGCGGTGAGAACGAAAGGGACTGGAATCAAAATTTTATCAAATTAGGTAAACTATTCATAATGTAGACTACCGCAGCAATTCCTAAATTGTGGTCAGTGGTACTGGGCTTCTGTAGAAAGGTCACGTTTCCGCGCTCTGTTAGAGATTTTATTAAAACTTTAAAAGATTCATTAATGCTATTATAAAAATTGACAAAAAAGAACAATATAAAGGATATTTAATAATAGTAATTTTATAATCTACCCAAAAAAAAGAACACATTATAAATTTAAGATAATTTTAATTTCTTTGACTTTGACGACCCGCGTGGCCGAGTGGTCACCATACTGGGTCTGGGTGTTTGTGTATTCATGTTTGTGTGTCCATGGCAACCACGACACAGGAGAAATCCTAGTGGGGCTATGAGGGTAGAAAGCTTGTGTATGTGTGTCTTTGAGTCTTACAATAAAATTATTCAAACTACAAGCTAAATACTTCTTTTTTTTAAATTGAAATAGCTAGCTAGGGTCCGTCAAAAATGTATGGTCAATAAGGGTTCCATGGTTAAATAAAATTGGGAAGCTCAACGTTTTATCCTTTAATATTAATGTAATATCCCTTTAATAACCACAAACTTTAGAAACCCCTCATAATGCGATACAATTTTGTAATTTTCACAAAATGCAAATTCAATCATTTTTATTCTCAATGTCCAATGTATAACAATGTATAATAACAACCTGGCTATTGTAGTGAAATAGACAACATGAAAGTAATACTAATATCAATAAACATTACAGTTGTCAAGAAAATCTATTGAAACACGGCATTGACTATAAAAACTACAGCTACCTGCCAGATGTGGAACTCAAGCTACCAAAACTAGAAGGAGAGGATATAGTGGAACATTTCTTCAATATAGGGGAGAGACAGAGTGCCCCTTATCGGCGATTGCTACATATGCTAGCTACAAACAAACTCCCTGCTTTGCCCAAGGTAATCAAAATAAAAAAAAAGTTTCATCTTTGCATTACAATTCAAATCCTTAATATGGCCCACAATTGAAGTGATGTATTTGCTAAGTTAAGTGAATTTACAAAATTAATACTATATATCATTTGTTACTCATAGTTACTTTATTGTTAATAAATAATAAGTAATGGTGTATTGTGTTATATGTATGAGCTACACTATCACTTTAGGTTAAGTACCTGTAATGATAGGTGTAACAATATATTAAATAGAATAAAATGAAATAAAAAATGTTAGCTTTGAAGGAAAATCATGTTGTATATAGTATATCCCTCTTGATAGTTGAAAGGCACATTTTTTCTTTCTTTTCTCCATTTTAACTTCTTCTTTCTTCTTAAAAAAAGAAAAAATGTTTGGTTAACTCAAATAAAAAAATATTAGCAGTCTTAAAGTAAAATATGGTAATTATTGAAAATGATAGTCATTTTTCCAATTTTGTTTTGGAAAGAATATTTTTTTTTAACATTCATGTTAAAAAGAAGATTAAAGAAATACTTAATTGAATAAACAGATTTAACAATTATCAATTTAATTAAGTTGGAATTACAACTAATATTATTCAATTACAACTTATATTATTTATGTACCTAGAAATGGTCAAAGAACCCAGGCTGGAGCAAGTATGGTAATGGGCCACCTCAGCCAGTGCCCTGCCCCCCTGATGATGCTCTCATCTTTGACGTGGAGGTGCTAATGTCTGCAGGCAAGAGGCCTACACTCGCCTGCGCCGTGTCGCCTGATGCTTGGTTAGTTTTATTATTTGTATTATGGAAGTGGTCCACCTGATGGTAAGTGGCCTAGATAATAAGTCTAGAGTGTGGTGCGAAAGGGGACGTACCACCTCTACACCTATTTCTACCGTGCAGCAGTTCTTGCATTTCAGTGGGAGGGTGTGGTTGCGTGCTCACTTTTATATGAGGTGACCATTTTAGTCCTCGAGAGTAGCAATATATGTGTGATGGACGACAGATATAACCTCTGTTCTATCTGAAGCTGATTACAAATTTACCAGAATTATTACAAAAATCGTAAATATTATAGCTATACATCAATAATAAAATACTATTGTTGTTACGTAACCGCCCAGCGTAACCGGACTCGTTACAAAAATCGTAACAGCAATATTTTTTTCCCTGTCAAGCCATATATAATGTACTATCTTCTTATATATAAAATTCTTGGGTCACAATGTTCGTTCCCATACTCGTCGGAAACGGCTTGACCGATTCTCATGAAATTTTGTGAGCATATTGAGTAGGTCAGAGAATCAGCCAACATCTATTTTTCATATCCCTTAGTAATAAGGGTTGTTCACCCGTAACATTTTATTATAATTTTTAGACATTTTTTTTATTATAATTTTTTTATTATGTCGCATTAAAAGTACGTACAACCCTAAATTTTTACCCTTTTATCACCAACCTCTATTTTTTAATAGCTATTTTAGTAATTAAATCATTTTTATCCCCGGTCTATAACTGATCAATCAATCCTTACACACTTAGTTAATTATTTTTTGTCTGCACTAGAAATTACTTAGAATAATTTATATGGCAAAACAACGTTTGCCGGGTCAGCTAATTTAAATATAAAATCAATGGTTGTTTTACAGGTATGGTTGGATAAGTGCACCGGTCGCAAACAGCGAACCGCACCAATCTTATGATGACGTTAGGTATGAAGATCTGATACCACTGGAGACAGATGGAATGACGCCTTGTGGAGATATTGACAGGCCAAGAATAGTTGTTGGTCATAATGTGTCGTATGATCGTGGTAAAATTAAAGAGCAGTACTGGTTGAAGAGAACTGGTAAGTTTTTGGTTATAATATGGTGAATAAACAAATTATTTATGATATAACCTATTTGCGTCTTTGGCAAAGGGAGATCTCCCGTTAAGCTAGGTGATCATGCCTGGGGAGCGGCCGTGCTCCGACAGTCTCTGTTCGGAACTTGTATATACGCAGTCTGTTGAGAAAACTCCGATAGCGTGATTCAAAATATGGTGGCGCCATCTCTTGATGAGTAGTGGGAGGTCGCCGTATATAATAGATAATTAACTATATTAACTATATCTACACTAATAGCCTTTTACTAGGGCATTTTACTGTGACATACAAAGACTCATACACTAATATTTGGACCCAGAACAGAAATCTAAACACATAATTTAGATATCTGTGTGATAGAACTGAATTTTTGCGTTAAAGTCACCTAAGTATAGAATGGAATGGAGTTAAGTTCTCTTATAAGTTGCACAATTTATTTTATGAATATAATTCTGTTAAAACTCATGCATAGAATCCATGTACTTTTCAGAGCATGCTCATATAAAAAATGAAAATATGTACTTGTAATCTGATCGAGTTTTCCCTACAAATGACTTGTAATTTAAATCATGATGAAACAATAAAGTTTCAAAATAACTAGTGTTAAGTAATACGGTTCGAAGGACCATGATCCTTATATACACACATACATGCTCACAGGTGTCCGGTTCATGGATACAATGTCAATGCACACGTGTGTGAGTGGGGTTACTAGCTACCAACGCACTGTGCTGAAGGCGAAGAATAAAGAGCCGGACCCTTCCGATGATGACTGGATGGAGATCAGCTCGTTGAATAGTTTGAGTGAGGTGAGTAAATAAGGTTAGTTATATTACTATAGTTCTGGGATCAGAATAGGGCTAAGGTACCTCCTAAATGTCGTCAAAGACCAAATAATATTGTTAAAAACCAACCAATAATATTGTAACCAATAATATTGTTAAAAATAGTAAAACCTGACTTCGTAAAACGATTTTTTTGTTCATAATACTTTATCTAATTTAACGCTTCATATGAGTTTTCGACAAAATAGTCAAGTACTGCACTATATAAATTTTTAAAATGGACCGTTTACCAGCTTTCATTTTATACACATATTGTCGCGAAAATAAGAAAGAGGGAGAAAGGGCCAGCTGTTCCCCTTCTTGTTCCCCTATTCGTAGACGCCATTTTTTTTAATTATATAGCCTATGTCACTTTGCAAACGGAGACGATTGGGATGATATATCATACGTCACAGTCCCTCAAGCTGTTTGGGCTATAGCGCGTGCCAAATAAATGGACAAACATACAAACTAAAATACATACATACACACATACATATGCTCGAAAAATATTATTCTCCAGATACAGTCGGGTATACGTATTTGTGTTTTTTATCAATTCGTTTCCATGAAAATCAATGGTATATTTACAGGTTCATAATCTCTACTGCGGTAAAACAGTGGACAAGGAGACTCGCGACATATTCGTCGAGGGCACCATGGAAGACGTGCACCAAAACTTCCAACTGCTGATGAACTACTGCGCTGGTGACGTCATAGCTACGCATAACGTCCTCAGAGAACTGCTACCGATGTTTTTGGAAAGATTCCCGCATCCGGTAACGCTGGCCGGCATGTTGGAATTAGGTAAGTTTGGCTTGAAGGACCATTTTTAATTTGACTTATATATTTAATTTCACAGATTGTTAAGAATTTATTTGTATGATATTCATCAAATTTAGTGACAATTAGTATCTACGGTCAAACTAGTGTTTTTCACTAGGAAAACCTCAAATTTGAGGCTTTATTCTATACCACTTTAAATAACCACTACATATGGACGTATTCTGTAAAGTATAACAGAAAATAATACATTGTGTAAAAAAAGAAACGTAACCTAAACTATATATCGCACAAGAACGAAAAGAAACGAACTCGAAATTTCGACAAATGGAGTAATGGAACTTCTTCTTATGATGTGGTTTGTCGTGAAGCGAAGTAAAAGGGAATGATTTCGTACCAGAAAAGGACTAACAATTTATTTGGACAACATAATTATCTTAACTTTTAAAATCCCGTATAATTTCAGGGACAGCCTATCTCCCAGTAAACTCAAACTGGCTCCAGTATATTGATTCAGCGGAAACTGTATTTGAGGACTTCAAACTGGAATCACGACAGCTGCTGTCGTTAAAAGCAGACGAGGCCTGCAGATTGATGCAGAACGAGGCCTACAAGAAAGACCTCTGGATGTGGGACCAGGATTGGTCCACGCAAACCTTGAAATTGAAGAAAGGTATTATTTTTTTGGATATTTGCCTGACTACGTTAGGGGGGATATGTTATTCGCGTGTATGTATGTTTGTGTGTATGTCTGTTCTTTGGCACGATCTACAGCCTCAACGGCTTGACGGATTGTAACATGTGACATATTATTGGAATCGTCTGAGTTGTCGTAGTGACGTAGGTTATATATTTTTTATTATTAGGCCCATTTACAAAAAACACACACAGAACATTCCAAAAACATATGTTTTATCACTTTTATGTAAATATTTTGTCGAAAAGCTAATTACAGTTTAACAGTAACCTTTTTGTTTTCGTAATAATTTCTAGTACCTCTGATTCTTTGATTCTTCCGGATACTGTCCTGTAAGCTAGCGATTCAAGTCTTGACTAGTCTCGTCTTACGCAGATTTCAAGTCTTGTCTATCCAATTTATGTATTTTGTTGTAATGCTATTTTTATTATCTGTGTGTTGTGTGTGTTAGTTTCGAATGTCTTTTATATTTCTTTTAACTTATATCTATGATTGCATGTACTCTTGTGAAAAGGCAAGGTTGCGAAAAAGAAACTGGCTAAAGATGAGAAAAAGAAAGAAATTGAAACCATAGAGGAAGTTGTTGAAAAAAAAGAAATTGTCTATGAATGCTTGACTGAAGATTATATTAAATCGATGGAATCTACTAATTTGGGTGTAAAGAAAAGTAATATTAAGGAGTTGGATGAAAAATTTGGATATCTATACGATTTGGGGGCATTGCTGCCAGTGAAGAGGCCATATTTAGCGGGATATCCAGCTTGGTACAGGAAACTGTGCACAAAGCCCGGGAAAGACCCGGATTGGACTCCGGGCGCTAATAATATTACTACTAGTATGCAGGTGCGTATTTATATCGTACATCCCTGTAAATTTTAGAAATAGGAAGACCTAAAATTACTAATGAGTAGCGATATAATAATAGATCCAATTCGGTTCGAGCAGGGATAAAAATGTTTAATGGTTTAATGGGTATTAGGAGGCAGTGACCATTAACCATCTAACAAATTTTCAAACATTTTCTAACAAATTAAAGTAGAAAATAATTTTATTTCGTATTGAGGTCTTACGTAAGTTTTTTTTTAAGTCTTATTTCGGCTACGTAAAGCCCCGGCCCTCATACGAAAAGCCGCCTCTTTAAATTATGCTTAATAATAATGTCAGGTCTACCAATTAGGATAACGGTTTTTGAATATTTAGAAAAATGACATTCACATGTTTTTATATATTCGAACACGCAGATAACACCAAAACTCCTCCAGTTGTCATGGGAAGGTTATCCTCTCCACTACATCCAGTCTGAAGGCTGGGGGTTCCTAGTACCCTACAGTAGGACTAGAGAGGACACGGAGGAGACGCCTGTTCCCCTAGAGGGGCTACTGGAGGCCTGCCCAATGATGCAAGGGGACAAGGAAGTGGACACAGAACTTTATGTGCTGCCTAAAACTGTTGAGGTAAACTTACGTATAATGTTATTTAATATGATGAATATGATATTCACTGTTTAATATTTTCTTTTAAAGTGGGTTGGCTGTTAAAGGCTTGAGTTTTCTTTTAAGCTTGTTTGTATTGTTTTAACTTAGGTTTAATTTAGGTTAAGGATAATGTTTTTATAGCGTATATATGTATGTATGTTTGTTTGTTAGTATATATGTCCATTTCTTTGGCACGCGATAGAACCCCAAACGGCTTAACGGCTATTGACGTATGACATATCATTCGAATCATCTTAGTTTGGAAAGTGACATAAGCTATATGACTTTTAAAAATGGCACCTGCAAATAGGAGAAAAGGAGAG
>DWNE01004826.1:0-14695 GCA_018249875.1 Cecropterus toxeus | reverse complement strand
AATTTTGTTCTGGAGGGTCTAAATCTATATAGTTCTACTAGTCCTCGCATGACTTCCAATCGAAAAATATATTCAGCGGTGTAGTGAACTATTTTGCTTTTATTTGTTCTTTCGGTTCAGTTGAAGCGGTTGATGGGCATAAACGTTCGTGATAAGGCGACTTATGTTGGAATCTTTGCATCGCATGTTATATTCATTTTAGTTCAAAGAAAAAGTTCAAGGGTGATTCACTTAAGCACATGTGTTTATTGAAAAACTGTTCGCCGAACCGGAACTATAGTCAGTTCATTGGTGACGAAAGTTTTTATGTTTTTAAACAGTGAAAACCAAATGATATAACTACGTAACAAATGTATAATTGTCAGAGTTAAATAATGAATAGAGTGTTGAAAGTCGTCGCTTACACTCTTGTTATTCTCTCGAAAGGTAGTTAATTATAGTTGGTATTTTTTTTTGAACAAAACGTTTATGGTTTTTATAGGAAAATAAAACGTAACTACCTTTTTTGAAAATAAAAGTTACTTATTTCTTGAAATTCATGTTTTTTTTTTAATATTTTTAACAAATTTATCACGTACGAAAATAAACGAATTCTACGACGAAATCAAATATGTTTTAAAATTCTAATCATCTGTTGTCCATTACTGTTATCACTATCAAGGTTGCTGAATGATCAGATCACGATGCATCATACTTCATTTGTGTTTACTAGAGGGCTCTGCACAATTGTTTCTTGATTTATTCCTAGATGGCGCTTCGAGTCAGATTCTTCTACTCTCCGCTAGAGGGCATTAAAAATGAAAAATAATTCGTATTTCGGATTGGTCGTAATACTAAAAAGAATTTAATTTTGGCACTAACGTTAATATAACACAGCATTTTATTTACTTGTGGTGGTCATTTAAAGATACCTGATACGCTTAACACTTCACCAGCGTACCTGGTGAAGTGTTAAGCGTATCAGGTTGACCGGTCGTCAATAATTGTTATACCCAAAGAGATTAAACATAGGTACTTATGGTTTTGTTACATTTGTCTTTTTAGTACAACTATTGATGTGTACCATATGTACCTGTAATTTTAAATATTATTCTTACGGCTTAAAGCAAGAGGCTTTGTAATTTCTGTTCAGCCTTGCCCAACTCCATTAACTTCCATCAGTAAATCACTCATTTTTAAAATATTTCTTTAAGGGTACTAAGGTTAACGTGTAAGGTTTAAGTTTTTCATATATTATAATTTTAATCATAATTATAGATTATATAATGTATACAGCAGGATCATATTATATACATATTTAACACATGATTATTATTTTATCATAAAAACATAAAATAACACGGGACAAGCAAAAATATATAGATAAATGACAAATAGAAAACCTCTTTACGGAGGGACGACGCGATCCAAGGAATATAACTAGCTTATTAATCACGCTGCAATTCCAAGTCTTAAATTTTAAGCGAGCTTTCTATTTATGGTTATAGAAAGTGGAACTCTGCACGGTTTACCGTACGATTTGTACTTTGCACAAACCAAGCTTTTATCACTAATGGTTTCAGCTTCGGAGCACGTTAAACAGTCAGACCTAGTTGTTATCGTTACAGCAATGGCTAAGCCTGGTTAGAAACTTTCGTGAAACTAGAGCTTTTAATACGCGTTTAGTCGCGTTGGGTGTACACTTTAGATGCTGATCCTTGCTAAGCCTTGTATGAGAACTTATAATGGGATTTACAAACGTTCCAAGTGCAGTTCTATTGTAAGAGCATTAAAGGTAAACGATTTATTTATACAGGAATTCTTTGAAAAGCGACTGTAAGACTCATACCGTTCTTTTGTGATCGGAAAGCTGCAATCTGAAGGGTGTGAAAGTCAAATCGCGTTTTCAGATAGTGTTTTAAAGAATCAATCTAACTTTGAAAAGTTTGAAATATTATCAACGGACAAATAAGGCAATTTTTCCTATTTAAAGTGCGTTGTGGTTTAAATTGTTAATCATAGGTGAAGCTAGTAACCGTAATGTTTTTTTTTTTTTGTATTTAACAACAGATGTTTTTCTACCTTTAACAATAAGATGAAACCCTTTGTAGAGTAATGCTTTGCTACACCCAAATCAGAGTAAATAAGATTATGTTGTTATCAAAAGGATTACTTTTTGTATAGGAAGATCAGGGGGCAGATCTGCCTCCTTTAGCGAAGCTGAAACGTAGAAAGCCAACGCGCATATATTTTTTTTTACCTCTTGACTCCGTAAGTGACGGAGAGGGCAAACAAGCGCGTTCCTTGTCTGTGCCTTTGCGAGGTATATGCCTAATAATGCTGTTAGAAACTGTGGCAGTGGTCCAGTAGCAATCGAAACACGGAATGGGTTCTACTATTTTTAAACTTGTATTTTAAGTAAAGATTTTTATAAGACAGAATACATACAGGTATTACACATTTGTCATCGGTTAATACATGTTGAACAAAGAATTTAGAGGCTATAAATCTATACAAAAATGAGCGAAAAACATTATTTTTCGACAACCGTTCTGTTTCGACGCGCCATTTTTCTAACGGTGACATCGCATGACAAAATGGATACCAACTTACTTCCGTCCGTGCGAGTCATAAATCGTCCTTTATGTTGCAAGTTAGTAAACTAATAATGAATATTAGTGGAGGTAACTTGTGTATTATTACCGTTTCATTTCTAACTGACGTTATTACCTAACGATGCGATTTTTTGGGATTTATAGAATTGCGAACACGATATACGTCGGTGACCCAACATTGATGTACAGCGATACATTTTACTCACATACTTTATAGGAATCTAAAGTTATGAATACTAAAGGTTAATAATATGGTACATCGTTCCTGGTTCGACTCCCAATGCACCACAGCCTCACACATTTCCAATGTCAAAGCTACAGTTGTGAGCGCCTATTCTTAGATATGAGTTTTGCGCTCTTGAGTCCCTAAAATTTTAATAGTCCCATTTTTTGCCGACATATTTAGTACTATAAACTATTTACCAATGTAATCCTTGAATGATAATCCGTGATTCGGTTAGTCATTGAAATAGAGATTAGTATGTATCTACTTTTTTCTTATTCTTAAGTGGTAGGTAAAATGCGTCATCAGCATAAGGACCTTAGGCATCGCCCTTAATTATGACACTGCCATCACAGGCTTGAAGCCTTATTTAACAAGTGTTAAGTACTATCCCCTCGTTTGAAAGGCGTAACGAAGAGAATATTATTCAAGGCATTCCAGTTTAACTTTCGGATAGCAATGCGTTAGAAGTTCACTCCATCTAAACAGGCAGCGGCTACTTATCATTATAAATTATCCTGGTCAGAATTGCCCTAACGTAAAGAAATCAAAAATACTTAGTGCTTCTTTTAGCATGCCAGGTATTCCAACTAGTAAGTTTGTGCTCCGATTTAATAGTTGGGATACTTGGAATGTCTGGCGTGCCTGGGTTGTGGTGGCACAGTCATACCGCAAGTAGATACCAACTTGAACAAAATATATAAATGCGAGTACCAAAAAGGTTTCTTCAAATTTTTTCAAAGCTAGCTTTTATTGTCATTAAAATGCTAATAAATCTAAATTTGGCTTTGATGGAATAATCTACGTACCTAGTTCCGCCGGATCGTGAACTCGTGGCAGCCATTGATTTTAACCGATTGCAAATTGAAACGACGTTAATTTTATGTATTTATCTTTCGTGACACGCAAAATGTCGACTGTTTCATGTTTGCGCCGCTAATATTTGTATACGATTTGATAGCTGTGCTTAGTTATTTGGTGACGGTGCTGGTTTTAAGGGATTTTAGGCATTAGGATAGCGGGAAAAGGATCATGTGGCGTGCTCTCGTGGAGCGTAACAGCTACAGTGGATATTGGGAGCGTTGATTGCCGAATCGGATTTGTTTGCGCGTCATGTTTGTTCTAGTTATTGGTGATTAAGTTCTTAATATCCTATCGTGTATTCTAGTTTTCAAAATATTTGCTTTCCGATTGGTTTCCGTATTTGGTTACATTTGATCGAATATATGTTCTTCAAAAACAGGCGTGAGGCAAATAGGTATGTTTGACGATTTTTCTTTGTTTATTTATTATATTCAAGAATAAATAAGATACAACATAATTATATGTATATTATATCAATCCCTAATTACTAAAATTTATATAAGCAAGTTTGTATATAAGTTTGTTTAAACATCATTAAAATGATATCATTTTATGTAAAAAATACCTATTTTTATATGGCGCTGTTAACATTTGAAAACCGCTTGTTAAATTTAAGACGCTTACGACAAATAAGGACGCCGTCGACGAAACTTTATTTTTTTAAGCGATGTCTCTTAAAGGAAAAGTTGGATTCGGATCGCTTGCAAAATAATTTGCGATAGAAATTTGTGCTTCATTATATTTAAATAACGGCCGTATCTTATTAATAATTTAAGTATAATTGATGATACTTTATACTATTTTGGAATAAACGTAGTAATATCAACAATAATGTGAAATTACAGATGTTACATCACGGCCGCCCTCGTTTGACACATACATAATTGTAGCCGACATTTTAATTGAATTTGATAGCTGTATATAATAAATAACTTAGTAGTGAAAGAAATCGTTACCATAAATAGTTATTTTAAATTCTAATACGCGTCACGTTTGTTTATTCGGTGTGTATTATAATGATTTACTTATACTGTTTTCTTCAATGAAATCAGTGATTGTTAATACAATTCTGTATATTGTTTGGTTTATAATTTTGTAAGAAATCCCGTACTCCGGCCGAGTATCATCCAGCAATTTTGGTGATGAATCTTGAGTTACACACTTTTTAAACATTATTGAAGCATTTGAGCATGCAATCAGATGGTTCTGCCTGGTGATCCACCCATGGACATTTATGTCCACACTTCGATCACCGGGAAGCCAACCGACAGCTGGCAAACGACGCTTAAAGTACCGAACCACCCGCTAAATAGTCACGTTGGTAAATATCTTTACATTAATAAGTCATAATTAAAGTCATACCTACCATCTTAGTCCTCGCGAGTAGCAACGCAACTGAGATCAAATTCAGATAGAACCCCTAAACTATTTGAAGGTGCTTACAGACGTCCATGGGCGGCAGTAACCACTTACCATCAGGTGGTACACCAGGTGGTAGAACCAATGTAGTTCGACCGGGGAAGTACCACCGGTACGCCTATTTCTAGCGTGAAGTTAAGCAAGAAGTGAAGTGAATTTTGTGTTTCGGTGGTAGGGTGTGGTTGCCGGCTCACTTATATATAAGGCGACCGTCTTAATCCTCGGGAGTAGCAACGCATCTGTGATCGACTTCAGATAGAACCCCTGTTCTATATGAAGTTGTTCACAGGTGTCCATTGGTGGCAGTAACCACTTACCATCATGTGTGCTGCATGTGCGTTTGTTACTTTATTCTTATAAAAAAGGTAGACTTCATGCTCGTTTGCTACTTCAATCTGATAAAAAACAAAGTTACATATAAACGCGGAACAGTGTATGTCCATAATTAAAACGTGTATTAGTTTTATAATGAGGTCCCGCTGATGCTCGGATTAATCTCAGCGAAACCTCTGGAATTGTTTTTAAAGACTCCGTTTTTCATGAAATATCCCCGAGCAATTTTTCCCTGTGATACCATCCTGTTTTTCATCGCCGTATCGCTGGTCCGTCAAATTAAATGTGCTAGCTTAATTTATTTGGCCATGATACTGTATTTTTATTCTCATTTCATGATCCCTATGACGGAGTTGTTTTTTAGTCATTATCTTAGATGTAATATTTATTTTTCATATTAAAGGACACAGTGACCGGAAGAGGAGGGTAGCTAAGAGACTCAAGCTCCTACCGAGATAAACGAGTCGTGTACTTAAGTCCTTACGTGTTTTTTTTTTTGAAATAGAGCGAACTCGTTTTTTGTCAATTTATGGGTTTAAATGCCATTTTTTGTCTTAAGTACCTGCAAATATATTTCAATATTTACAACACAGAATTTAAACTCTTAATTTTAAATTTAAACTTGATTCAGAAACTGTTTAGGCATATCACCATATGTTAATCTCGAAACTATAGTTACATTACTAAACTGAGATGCAATGAAAGAATACTAATTATCACTTACAATATTTTTCTTACAATACCACCGGATCTGAACATGGCCTCAAATCAGAAGATTCGGCACGAAACTCGGCGGGTCTTTTTCTTAAAATAAAATATTTTTAGTATCTTCATCAACATCATCATTTACTTAGGCTATAAAAGCTAGCTCCAGTATCTTGCCTTACATTTTACTAAACAAGAGGCTGTTTAGCAAGATACGCGACACTTTGATATTCCATTAACTATGGCAATTTATTCCTTATGTAATTATTCACTATGAAATATGATGCACAAGATTTCCAAATATATAACAACAAATATCTGAATATTTAAAGCAAGCTGAAATTGATGTTTTACTAAAAAATATTGCATAATAATTACAGTGAAATATTATGCAATTAATAAATTACAAATAATCAGTTAATTAACTTACTGTGGATTTTTATAACATGTTGCAACACTCGATATGGCTCGTCAGAAACCCATTAGTCGAGTGTTAATATAATCGAGTTTTACACTGCTTACTAATAGATGTCGCCACATGTATCCTGTATCACGCTACCGAGGTTTCTACACATCTATCACAAATTATAATGTAACGATATTTCCTCGCGAATGAAATTGGATTAAAATAACGCGTGAAAACACTTTAAAGGTATTAGATTAGAATCTTAGGAACTTCGGTGGCAGCAACTTAATCTATTTCTGCCTAAGCCAATATTTTACATTTTGTCCTATGATTTGTATGCAAGGTCGCAAGTGACATTAAATACTCGGGGAGAATTTATTATGATTAATTACCATCATGCAACATCTACCCTATGTAGAGATTGAATATGACAACTGAGAAAAATAACTCTAAATAAAATAACTAATATATTTTTACATAAGCAAGACGCAGAGCACAAAGAACACAAATTCTCCGTAAGTATAATATACTGTGTGATGTACCTATTCTATGCTATTTCATTCTCTCGCCAACTTAATGTATACCTCAATATATAGGTACTATATTATTTGACTGTTTTTTTATCGGCACGCATTTTATTTTCATCGAGTTTCTAATCACAACGATTATAGAGAAGTTTTAGATGAGAAAATATATTTGTGAGATTTGCTTAATAACAACATTGTAACTGTGCGAAACATTAGTCTGTTTGAGTTTGAAAGGAAAGGCACTTACAGGATACAAATTAGTTCTCAGAGATAGCGATGCATCTGTGGCCGACCTCAGGCAAGATTGCAATGCTATTTGGGGGCTTGTTACCGATGTCTATGAGCGGCAGTAATATTTACAATCAGGTGGACTTTTTACCCATTTGCAGTTTCAATTTATTACTTTTACTAACAGCTTTTATATAACACTAGCTGTTCCACGCAGTTTCACACGTGTTTATTAGAGAGTAATCTATTAAAAACAAACAAACATAGCGTGATGTTATATAGCCTAAAGCCTTCAGCGATAAATTTACTATTCAACACAAAAAATATTTTTTCAATTTGAACCTTCCTGAGATTAGCGCCTTCAACCAAACAAACTCTACTGCTTTATAATATTAGTATAGAAGTATAGATTAAAGTAGCATACGAGCATGCAGTCCACCTGATGGTAAGTGGTCACTGTCGCTCATGGACACGTGTACAAAACTTCACATAGAACAGAGGTTCTATCTGATGTCAATCACAGGTGAGTTACGCTAGGTGGGCTACTAAGATGGTCACCTCATATAAGTCAGCCGACAACCACACCTTCTACCGAAATGCAACGAGTGCTTCACAATAGAAATAGGTGTGGTGGAAATACTTGTCCCGGTCGAACTACACTGGTTTTACCACCTGCAATTTCTAATATATATTGTTATGACTAACATAATTATTTGTTTATTTACCTAGATACTTCATAAATATTGTTATCTATTTAACTGTAACTGGTAGTGATATCTACGCATTAGTAGTGATAACTACAACAACTACCTACTCAAGATTAGTTAGAAAGTCAATACGTGGGGGAACTACTTAATAAACTATTTATATCTATTGTTGATTGATGTTATGAAATGAATATTTATAGAAAATTGTATTGCATTTATTAGCTTCTTAGAAAATTCCTTATGGTAAATTCCTTAGGTGTCGAGTATAATTCATAGTAACAATTTATAACCCTTCTTGACCGAAGAACGTCGTAACATCGTATCTGTGCTGCATTTTAAGAAGTCATCTTTTAATGCACGTGTTTAGCTTCGAAGATACTTAATGGTAATTCTAAGCGGTAGAACTCTTCGTTTTCCTTCCAAAATAATCATCAGACAGGCGCAAACTTTACTATTTTGTATATTGTCTAAAAATTTTTAAATCTATTTATTTTACCTCCCACCTTAGATTAGGGTAAAAAAAACTCTAGATCACATTTTTGTCCTCAACTGCCGCAGTTGGACTCTCTAAACAAAGTTATCGATATGTCCATAACAGGAACTGGCAGACCATTGCGGACGAACTGATCTTAAAAGGAATTCTATTTAGACCAGAAATATAAATAAAAATTGATACTTGGATGTCTTGATAAAAAAAATCCAAGGACGTGTATGGTTTGGCCGGGAAGGTACCGTCACTACATTTATTTCTAGCGTGAAGAACTTCTTGCATTAGCAAAAGAGTGTTATTTTCGGCTTGCTTCAATAATACTCTTCGGAAGAAGCAACACGTCTATGGTAGAGTGCTGATACAATCCTTGTTCTATATAAAGTTGCTTACAAATGTTCGTGGGTTGCAGTAATCACTTACAATCAAATCAATTGCGTGCTCATTTGATATTTCATTAATATAAAAATAATAATATCATGCGAATAAGCATATGCTTACAATGTCTTTCTAATTATTTGTCAAGCATACGCAGTTTATGATAAGCTGATTTACTGTTTGAATTTTATGCAGTATTTAAAGTAGATATTGAGCTGATTATTACCCTTTAATCAATACAGTAAGATAAAGTATTGGATAATTAATATCTCGATAATGATCTATAAGTGACATTCATTTCTCCTTTCATGATAGACTTTACAATATAGAATATAGCTTAATCATTAATGAATAATATACTAACGAGAGAGCCTCATGTCGTAGACCGCTGTTCAGATCTCCTGCATGCACTTCCACACTTCCAGTGACGTCATTTATCACTCAACTTGTCACTTCAGCAACTTCGACTGCAGCTCGTATATTTAAAACTTGGTACCGTCAATTTTTCCACCGAAACTGTTCTCGCTGGCTGTCGTCACAGAAATGAAGCCAAACAGTTCGTGATCGAGCGTTGTTTGGGACAGCCTATTTATTATGTCCCTTCCGATTCACAACCTTCGAACGATAAAAATTATAGTCAAAATTATATACAGAGCCTTTATTTATGTTTTCGATTCACGATCCGCTGCAATTTAGAGGCGAAAGCTTGGGAACTAAGAGCTTACGACGACGATTTAAACCGTAACGGCTTTTTCCTAATGGTATTTTTGTGATAGAGAAATAAATTAACCTAAAAGTATGACTATGTTGGAACAATTTGTATAGTTAATGGAAAAACATTGTTATTTTTATAAATAAATTTGCCATTAGTCATTTTATTTACTATGAACTCTAAATAGTTTATTCGATATTTGGGTTTGGTAAACGCGTCTTCCAGGAAATATATATTTTAAGTAACTTTTATTTTGTATTCACGCATTTTCGCTGCACCCATACAGCAGTCAACGATCACTGATTTCGTCACTTTTAAGTTTGCATCTTAAGAAAATACTTTGCATTTTCTTTAGTATTTTTTTAAGTAACAGAACATGAATTATAAATTACCTGCACAGATTGCAGGTGAGACCAGGGCGGGCGGCGGCGGAGCACTGCCAGCGCTGCACGCCGCCCGCCCATTTAGGCGGTTACGAGCACGCAATCCTGCCCGCCACGGAACCGGATCTGATATTTTCAACCTTAAGCCGAAGCATTGACTGAATTTTAATTATAAACATTGATTAAGCACGGGTTGTAAGACAGTTGAAAACATCAAAATGCATTTAGAACGTAGAGTAAATGTTTTGGAGTTAATGACAGTTTGTTAATTGTTCTGCGTTGTAGGCTTGAGTGATTTGTACAGAGCAAGCTTAATATGCAATTAAATGTAATGTTGCATGAAGGCTACGCCTATAATTGGCATACATAGGTATGTATGCCAATTATATATGATGTAGAACCTACTCGTAAGTATGAATATTTGTATGTATTGCCGGTGGTGTGCTATTGAATAAATAAATAAATAAAAGGCTATACATGGTGGATGATTTACTTTATATTTTAGTGAGTGAAGGCTAAAATACTGTCTGTAATAAAGTACTGTCTCGAAACGTTTAGAAGAAATTTAAATATTCTAACCAGACATTAACTACTGAGAGACTTCAATTGAAATAAAGGTTGGCGGTAAAATCTCATTTTTTGGACACTCTATTTATCCTTCCATGCCTCTAAAATCCACTGATGTATGTCCAGGTCTCCCCTAATCTGCACCACTCCGACTGGTCCACGCGATCTGAATCCGGTCGGGGGAGGATTATACTCTTTTGCCCAACGTGGTCTCCGTTTGAGGCCTCTTCTACCCTACCGGTTATCTGTCCTACAAACCATGACCTTTTTAGAATAAAGTATATCGAATTCTTAGACTACTTCAAATACTAAGAGTATCCAGGAATGCAGGTGTTAGTTATGAGAACGCATGGAAAGTAGCATGCGTGAGTTGCGTTCGATACATGTGTGTACGACGTGGACGGCAGACTGTGAAATCTTATTAACACTGATTGCATTATAAATTCTCAAGTTAATGTCCTATAAGCATGTGAACCAGGAAATAACATTATTGCACATCTCCGAATGAACGTAACAACAATTTGTTTATAAGATTGAAGTACTAAACGCGTATGCAGCCCATCTGACGACAATATCTTGCAATATACTTTACAATGAGGGGAAATGAACGAAAACGTAAACAATCACTGTTATAAGGTGCCGAAATAAACTCGTAATAAGGGCATGCTATAAGCCTTCATTGTTCTTTGGGTGTAGTATGACGTCGAGTGGTCCAGCAGATGGTGAAATCCAACGCTTTATGCAAAACAATCTTTTGCAATACAAGTAGGTATTGTATTGTCTAACCGCATACAAACTCCGTCAATTAATTCAATACGGGTGTCCTTAACAGTGGGCCACGAAATAATCGGATAGCACTATAAACGTTGAGCGATTTCCAGGAAATTTCGCTTCAATTTACAGCGAAATATTGTGGCCCAATAGGATAAGATACACATTTTTTTAAAGTACAATGCTGAAGCTTGCAGCCTAAAGCGAGCAATGCTAAGAAAGAATGTTTAGTGGCCTTCGGGTATCTGTAAGCGATTATTTAAAGCGGATTCCAATCGTTCAGGTGAAAGGAAATATAAGGTGCTGGAAAATTCTGTCGTAAGATGTAAAACCCTTGTACATGAAACGTGTGTTCGGTTTATGTTCTTTATATATATTTGTATTCTTGTATATTTTGAAAGAGACAGAGAAAAGTTAGAGATACTAAAATGAATTTTGATTAAGCGTCTAGGGCAGCAATGTATCAGTGTTTGATACACTTTATGACTATTATCCCATTTCATGTCTCAGGATAATATTTACTTGAAAAGAGATAAAAGGTTTTTTTCTTATCATTCCGTATCTTTTTTACCTACCTAATCTAGGATGTAGAGTTCTAGACAGAATGTTTTATATAATTTATCATATTATTATTAATCTCATTCATCCCATCAACCTCATATCATATCATTGTAAAACTATATAACAATAACAACACTGAAAGCATGTTTTTTATAATTTTAAAACGCGAATTTGTTTAACAAAACCCAATAATAATACCGCTATCACTACAACCACATCTGAGGATCCGAATCGAGTGGCGTTCGGTCCCGTCACACTCTGTCATGAGCAGAGATTAGCCCTCGTCCTTCGCTCCCTTGTACCCCCTGCCCACCCCCGCCCCGCTCCGCCCCGGGACATTAATCACGGGTGCCGTCACGGAACCAAATTACTCTGTTTAGATGTACGATCGACGTAATGAACTATTGTCGCAATCAATAACCATTGGACAGTCGTGGGCTCCGTTGTCGTGTAGAGCGGTCTGCTGACATTCGTCAACGAAATTTTGGATGCGTTCGAAACTACAATTTGCATAGGTCTCTTAAAACGACTGTTAGGATGCTTTTGCGGCAAAGATGTTTGATTTTAAACGAACATTACCGCGGAATTGGTACATTTGAATATAACTACGAGTTTCGTCGTGACCATGATCCATGTAACTGTGTCGAAAAATCGGCAAATTAAATTCAAAAACCGCGTATCGTGAGTTATATATTAAAAACGGATGTTCGAGGTATCCAAGCAGTATTCAAGGATTAAGCTACGAAGCATAGCTAAGCGAATAAGATGTACTATGAATTCTATCTATAGAATTGCGATCACCGATTGCAATCTCAAGCTTGCGTCTTTAGCATCAATCCTTCGCTCACATTCCTGGATATAAAAATAGCTAAGCTACCAAATCTAATAAAAATCAACAAATTCTATTTCTGGTTTTAATACACACCAATATAGGTAACTTACCTATATTGGTGTGTATAAAACCCAGATCGCATATCTCTGGCGTAAAAGCACTCTTAGAATCATTGAGAGTATAATTTGCTTTAAAGTAATGAATACCTTTGATTCTTCGTCCGAACGACCAGAATGACCGTATAATCCCAAATTGATAAAAAGCGATATTTCGGACAAAAAATGCTTAAGTACTTAGTAACATTAAGTAGTGAGAGTAGTAGTAAGTGTTGCGCCACTAGATTGTACCGACATCCTTAAACTATGTATTCTATACATTCCAGTTGATTTGGTTTCTCAGATAAGGTTTAATGGAGGGAATATTATTAATCGTTTCCGTTGTATTGGACTTGGTTTATCTATAAAATTGTCCTTGTTCTGACTATCAATACATTTGTAATCACATACGTAATAATCCATGTTAAACTACAATTAATGAAATGTACAAATATTTATGTTTTGTACTAACTGTGCCACGCAGTTTCATTCGCGTTTATTAGAGAACAATCTATTAAAAACAAACATAGCGTGACTGTACATAGCCTAAAGCCTTCCACGGTTAATTTAGTATATAACATAAAAATATTTTTTCAATTCGAACCGGTAGTTACTGAGTTTAGCGCGTTCAACCAAACAAACTCTACTGCTTTATAATATTAGTAAAGATAGACCTACGGGTGCGCTTACAAATTGTCAGGTTGCATTTTCTTTTAAAATTAAATATTTT
The DNA here is from genome assembly GCA_018249875.1 of Cecropterus toxeus. NCBI lineage: Eukaryota > Metazoa > Arthropoda > Insecta > Lepidoptera > Hesperiidae > Cecropterus > Cecropterus toxeus. Next base: position 1,173 of record DWNE01004826.1, on the reverse strand, counting down.
TAAAAGAGTGAATGGATTTAAATGAAACAAAGACCAATGTTAAGGTCATAATGTTTTCAATCTTACGTAGTTAAGTATTTTCAATATTTGAAGGCGTTAAACCCTTTATGGTTCGATTCCGTAGACACTACCGCCACTTATTAAGTGTTACATAGTGGTAAGCGCTATTCAGGTAAGGGTGTGGTAACGCAGATTGAGCCGAGGCATTCCAACAGTCATAGTCCAATAGTCATCAGAAGTAGCAACGCAATTGTGGCCAACCTTAGGTAGGCCTCTGATCTCATCTGGAGTTGATTACGACGGCTTCAACACAGAACAAAGACGTCAACGGGTGAAGCCACTTACAATTAGGTGACTGCCTGACTGCGTGCTTGTTTGCTAAGGTAAGGTATGATAGGCAATAGGTGTGGCGGTGGCACATTCCCGATTGAACTAAACTGGTTCTACTACCTCAAAATAACATCTGACATCAACCCATTGTTGTCCCACTGCTGGGACGGGTCTTCTCTTAGAATGAGAGAATTTTAGGCCATACTCCGCCGTGCTAGCCAAGTGCGAATGTGTAGACTTCACACACCCTTAAGAACTCTTTTTTTCTAGAGAACTCTCAAATGTGCAGGTTTCCTCACGATTTTTTCCTTCACCGTAAAGCAGTAATAATTAAATTCTAAAATAAAATAATAACATAAATAATCGAATATACCTAAGCTCATAGTTCCAACACTACTGGTCAAACCTTCTCATAAAACTATTTTAATTATTATTCATAGACCATTAATATTAAAGGTGGAAAAATAAAAGATAATTTATGTAATAAGTTTTAATAGCATACGTTTATGAATAAGCTTTACATTTATATCACTAACCGTAAACAATTTCAGTCTTACGAGAACTTAGAGGGTATATAACAAACTTAGAAATAGACAGAAAACTTAATATAGCAATGGGAAAAATTATAAACACTATGTTATATATTTGACATAAAGTAGACTAGCATACAATGGAGTGTTACGAATAAAAAATAATTAATAGTATATAATAATATATAAGTATAGATAGAGTTACCACACTTTATGAGAAAAGTAAAGTTTTTTTTTAAATATAAAGTAGCAAACGAGCAAGCAGCCCATCTGATGGTAAGTGGTTACTGCCGCCCATGGACATTTGTAAGCA
>DWNE01004825.1:0-14696 GCA_018249875.1 Cecropterus toxeus | reverse complement strand
GTTAAGCCTGTAAATTACATGTAACATGTTATTATACAATAAATAAATTGTAGCGTCACAATTTTTGTCGATCTCAACGATTTCATCTCTGATGATTGCAGCGTCGTCGTGGCCGAACACGCAGAATAGTGATAAAACACTGTTGTCACAAAACTGTTGTTTTATTAAGATTATTCATAATTGTTTAACAAATACAATATAATAATAGTCAAATCCGATCTGAATTCAGATCGGATTTGACTATTATTATGTAAAGAATAAATGACATGACATCTTTGTAGCTGTGAATTTAACTTGTTAATGTTTCGGTGGGTGTGTATAGTTTATGTGCGTGTATGTGTTTTATATTAGTCACTCAGTTTGCCATATATGTTCATAATATATTACATTGTATTAAGTGATACATAGTTATATAGTGTTAAAAGTAATTAAATTTAGACGTAATATGAAGAAATAAGATAAGAAATAGTACAGAAAAAACAGTTTGGTACCGACATACCAACTGTTTCCTCTTTTACTTTTTGTTCACCGATTTCCTTTATTTTTTAGTGAACAAGCTTAGTTTAGTATTGAGGAGCTTTAGTATTATCAATATAAATTAGATTATTTATGATTATGGTCGAATTTTGACCCACACTCGTAATATTTATTATTATGCGCGTAGACTAACTAAACATTGTTTTAATGAATGAAGTTTTCAAATTTCTTAGAATATGCGACTAGAAGTATTTCTTTCCATTTTATGTTTTTTTTTTGCTTGTTTGCTATATGTTATTGTTATTATTCTTAAATGCCATTACTAATTATAAGTTATTATTTTAATGTAGTCCTGTTTGACAAAAGTTGAAAATTATAAATGAGTTAAAAAAACATATAAATAACAAGCAAATTTTAGACAAATAAACCAATTATGCAAACCGTATAAATAATTATGTTAAATAATTTTCTTGGGAATTGTGAATTATCGCTTAGTATCAAAGGTACACAGAGGGAGAGCGTTTTTATATAGAATTCTGTCCCCATTTATAAAAAAAATATACTATACATGAAGTAAAACATGACTTACTAAAATCCTTCTAAATTAATATACATACATAACAGATTTCCTCAATGTCTTATTTAAGTATTTCGTGATTACAAAAATATATTTTTTTATTACTACATTATTTTGTTAAAAAAAAATAATATACATTCCATGAAAGTATATCATAATTAAAAAATAATATATTAAAAAACCCTATACCTATTTTTTGCTTGTAATAAAAACGAAAAACAAGCGAATGTGTTGTGTTATTGCCCACTATCCAAATTTGCATGTTTAAAAAATACGAGTTATTATAAAACAACGAAATAGCACAATATTATAATCATTTGTTTCATGTCACTATGATCATGGGTAACAGCGCCATCTAGTGTCGGATAGATGTAACTTTGCTTATTAATTCGATTAAACAACTTGGAATACCTGGTACCTAGTAGCGCTGATACGATTTAGTATAATTGCGTTGAATAAATTATCTGGTTAAATATAGTAAAGGTGTGCTTATTTGGCAGCGTTAATAAGAAGTTTTTACAAAATTTTATTTAATGTACGTTCTTATAATGTTGTATTATTAATATTAAGATAATTTTATTGTAATTTGTATACTCACTAGTTTATAATTGATCATTTTTATATTCTTTAAAGTTATCCAGATTCTGTGATAAAATAAATAGTAATTTCAAAGCGCCTAATAGTTTTATTTAGCAAACCATAGGATTATAAGTTCTGCTCTTCTATAATGGTAGGATCTACCTAGATATCCGCTATAACCGTCTTTTAATTATCAAAAACTCGTATATAAGTAAGTCACCGATACAATGTTTGCTCTGAGAACAAGTCAAAATGCCTAACATTTAGTATTTTTATATATTTGTCTTGATACATAGATACTTTTAATCAGACACAGCAGAAACAAAACAAAAAATAGGCGTTGTTATTGTCGTGACAGTCGAGGACACTCAAATGACGAACCCGATTTTCACCATTTATCTAACTTGTAAGTAGTGTCCGACCGAGTTCTATTTTTGGCCGAAGCCGAAATTGAAATTAAAATAAATTTATTGCAAGAATGTGGTACACAAAGACGGTCACAGTAAGAAAGATCGTACATTCTACTATGACAACGGTGTGCAATCATATTAATTGTAAGCCGAAGATTGTTCGGCTATGACCACAATCGTCGTCCAAAGCCGAAGGTGAACGTTCGAAAATGAGGAAACTCAGTTAAAACTAATTTTTTACCGATTTTTATAACGTACTACTGCTGATTACGTTAATTTTCTACTTTTACTGATTACGTTAATTTTCTACTAGCTGATTACGATAATTTTCTACTTTTCTTTAACGATAACGGTTCTAATAATGTAATTTTCATGCACAACTGACGACTCCATCGTGTACCGTCGTAATCCTCAGCTTCGGCCAAAACTTCGGCCCATTTTGGCCGAAGCCGGAGGTAGTTTTTTTGGTCGAAGGTAGTCGCTTCAAAAGCCGACGTCAAAGCTTTGGTCAAACACTACTTGTATCGTAGCAGTGGTGACAAAAGGAGTGAGGTGAGATGAGGCGAAGTGACTTTCGGATATGTCACATTATTGAAAAAGGATTGAAAATAAATTATTGGTTAACATATATTTTTCTTGTGTCTTATTTTGTGTAGCTTTATAGAAATGAACATGTAAATTTCACACTAGATATTTGAAATGCAACTGCAAGAGGCTACGTGTATAAGGGAAGAGGGGGAAGGGACCGGACTAGTACCTTCCCTTAGCGAGCGAGAAAGGACAAAAACAAACGGAAGGCCTTTTTTGTTTTAAAATAGATAAATTTTCTTTTGTATTAATTCCGGATTCGCTTTAGGATAGTGTAAAAAATCACAGATACCTTTCTTTTCCCCTAAAAGTCTTTTTTGGAATGCCTTTTTAGTAAAGATAGAGCTACCTGTAAAATGGAGGAGAATTTCCTGACTTTTTTACGCTAAAAACACATTTTTAAAGGCAACAGCGATCAATTAAAACAAGGAGTATCTGTTGATCTATTGTTGGTCTAGGGAGGAGTAGTTCATCCTTGTAGTTCCCGGAACTACATCAGAATAGGGCTACGGACTCCTCTGCCTGTCTTAAGGGGGCGACTAAAAGGGGGTTTACGGGGTTGACGGCGGCAAAAGTGGGAGCTCGAACTGACCAGCCAGGTGACCCCGGGAAGGATGGCGGTATATGTGGTCGTATACTGTCGTAAAGACCTCACGATGCGGTGGGCCCAGCTGCTTACCTGGGTTGAGCCCGATGGGGTAATGCGCTCAGAGGTCTCCGGTTGTGTTCCCTTGGAGATCCAGGATTTCTCTTCGCAGCACCGAAAACGGCCACTGGGAGGTTTAAGTGCGGTAAAAATCCCACAGAACCCTCACATCGCTCCCACGGTGTACCTTTTGAAGGTTTCCCACTCGAGCACAAAAAATAATAACAAAAAAGGGAGGAGTAGTTGCAGTGGTTTTTGTATTTCGAGGGAGGACCTGCCATCTATGACGAGATAAAACGGTAAAAGTCATACTCAAGACGTTATTTAATATCTAGCTACCCCTTTTGCCTGCATAACATATTACGCATGAAGCAGTTGCATGCTCATTAGTTGCGCCATTGAAAATTGTCAGAAAAAACGCGAGAATACCATGCAATAGAATTTCTTTCATATTTACGTTTAGAATTAGATCTTTGTAATCTATATCTATACTTCATTTATCTATGTATCGATCAATTTATCTCTTACGTCTTAGATTAAGTATCTGTAGGTAGGTATGTGTTGCATAGGGAGCAAAAATTTTATAAATATATATGTAGGCACCTACCTACCTACGTAAATGCCTACGTATTTGAATGGATTCTTTTGTATGTCTGTTTGTAAATCCATCTATTGGCCAGTTATTATAAATAGTCCGATGATCAAAATATCTTTCATTACAAAGCAGTCATATTTAGGTTATCCAAGTAAGCTACTTAAACATGTAGAATGTTCGTGGTTACATTTTCGATCAGAAAAACAGTTTTTATACATGGAAGTAGCAGACAAGTATACAGATCATCTAATGGTAAGTGGAGACAGTCACCCATGGACATCTGTAATCAACAATTTTATTGACAACAGTGTGATACAATGCTGTGTCTGGTCTGAAGGGTGCGGTAAGAGATATACTTATCCGAGGCGTTCCAATTTAGTGTTCAGGGGTAGCAACGCATCTGTGGCTAACCTCAGGCTAGACTGATTTAATCTGGGGTTAATTACAAATGTCAATGGATAGTAATGGCCACTTTTTCTTTTCTTTATATGAAATATCAAACAAGCAAGCAGCCCACCTGATGGTGAGTGGTTACTGGCGCCCATGGACATTTGTAAGCAACTTCATATAGAATAGGGGTTCTATCTGAAGTCGACCATAGATGCGTTGCTACTCCCGAGGTAAATACTGTTTTAAGGTATAGATAGGTGTGGCGGTGGGTCGTCCTTGAGAACATGTGTGCAGATTTCTTCACGTTTTCCTTCATCGTAAAGCAGTGATAACTATTTTCAAATTCTTTCTGAACGGTCTGTGGTGCGTGCCTGGAATTTAAACATCGGATATCCGGTTGGAAGCCGAGTTTCAGCCATTGGGCTATCACTGCTCCACTTTAAAGATAAGGAGTTATTCCTCCATCATAATCGAGGCTGAAGCAAACCCGTGTATCCAGCCTAGCGCCCAGAGATACGTAAGCGCGCGAGCAGCCCCGAAGTCCTTGAGTCGTAAATCGGCGTTTATTCTTAATCAAACGGACGCGGTGCAATTGGGCAATTTAGCAATCAGGCAGCGTCCTGCCGACCGCAGCCGCTGCCAGTAGCTGGCTTGGACCGCAGGCACCATGATCGGACTGCTTCTCACGTTAGCAGTTACAGGTTAGTACCATGATACTTTTTAATTGACATTGGCTTGTAAAATTAAAGGTACCAACATGGTTTGAGACGATTTGTCTATAGAACAGTATCAATCCTGCTGGCCCAGCGCAGCATTTCCCAAACTCTTATGCCGTGTACTGGTCTGGTCTGGTCTCCCCTTTGTGACCAAGACGTTGAGTCACACTTTTTTAGAAAGGTAAAAAAAAGAAACGCTGGTTTTTTGTATCTGGTGGCCCATTAACATGGGAGGCTTACTGCTATAGTTTTTTTGAATATACAGCCTTATCTATCTACCGACGTTGTACTATTGTATCTACTAAAGTTTTTTCAAAAATTCAAACTTACATACCGGATTTTCGATCATACGTAAAGAATCTGCAAAATCCTCGATTTATTAACGATTTGAATTTTCCTTTCCAAATCTTGTCCCAAACTTCGGTAAAGTTCTAGAAATATTCTACAAAATGTATGTTTTCGGGAGTGCAACTAAGGTTACTTAAGAACGATAAGATTTGCAAATTCAAAATTTGCATCAGACACCAAATTCCCCGCAAAAACACCAAAATCTTATTTTTACTTCATAGGCCACGAGGAGTGTACTGTAGTCCTCATCGGCTGTGGTAATCACCGTCGTAGTTACATTCATGTGAGCCCTGATTATCCGCCTTTGAAACTCTTGATCTCTTTTTAATCGTTGCGCCCCCGGCAACACCCCTCCAGCCAGTCACTATGGCGTCGGTCCTAACATAAGATACTCAAAACATGTTCATAAGTCCAATGACCATACTTGCAGTATAGGGATTAAAATGTGTAGTTGAAAAACAAATAACTTATAGTATAATAAATGTTAAAAATACATTAGGTACTTAATACCTCGCGGTTCATACATGAACTGAAAAAACATATCAAACACTTAAGATAAACATATCAATCATATAAATAGACTTTAGATACGACAAGAGAAAAACAATATTAGGAACATTGGCGGATTTAGACATTTGCCAAAATTGAATTAGTCGCCACCCATTTAGGCATTTCAAATCAGCGAAAATTCTAATACCAAGATAGCGTTATATTTCCTGCCTCTAAATTATGCCTCCCTAGGCTCCTACGCAGCCTGTTCATAAACCACCGCCACTGCTTAGGGAGTTGATTTAAAAAGAGGTATTTGGGAAACAATGCTACGTTATTATATGAACAATTTCAAAGTACAATACAATATTTTTATTAACAGCAACAACAAACATAACAAAAATAAGAGACATGTAATGGTGGTAAATGGTAGACAGGCGGTCTTATCAGTTAAATAGCGATGTAATCGATAAAATTAACTACTTTATCACCATTAAAATTAACAAAATATTTAATGCTGCTTTTATTTTGAGTCAACTTATGTGAAATCAAAATATATTTGAATATCGACAACTTTTACGAAATTACGTCGCTTCGCTGAAATAAAGTAAAAAAATCTACTTTAAATTAAAATATTTTAAACACGGAAAATAATTTCCATCTGTTGCAAATTCCTACAATCTGGCATAAACGTGCGATAACCCAAATCGCTGGCTAGCGTGAGTCAAGGCAGGAAATCTCGCAGAATTTCCGGATGAGGTCACCTAGCATCACAGCCCTGATTTACAGCTTTACAGTTACACGAGTAAACTATGATCAACTTTGTAGGCATACGTGATTTTACACGACTTTTACCATAAAATTGTAAATTGCACACGTTAATTTACTCATAATACAAGGTATAAGTAAAAAATAATATCATTATATTTGCATAAAATTAGTTTATATATTTTTCTTGATTTATAAGTATTTTGTTTTTATTTTCATACAACGCTGCAGTAATATAAACTGAAAATAGTTCGTAAAATTCCAAAGAATATAGCTACTACAGCAAAAGAGTTATTAATAACCCGAATTATTGGGAGTAAATAAGCTCGGTTAGGTAAAACAAGTAATAAGTCACTGAAAATGTATTATTATTATATAAAACTTGTTTGTTTACCCAATGAATATAAGAATATATTTCAATACAAAAGTATAAAAAAATTGATTTAAAAAAATATATTTTTCACAACCGTGTCACTCGTCCAATAAAAATGTAAAGTAAAGTTCGAGACTATTAAAATAAATCGAGCAAGAAAAAAACACATAGATACACGAGACTAAGTAATTATTTTTGTAAAACTTCAAATAGACTAGTAAATAGTAGTTCCAGGAAGAATTCAATGTGTTATTTTACAAACAAAAGCTAAACATCAAACAAAAATTTCTGTAACATTCTAGATTAAATCTTCCGTAGTCTAGAAAGCTAATTAATTTTTTTAATTTTAGTCTAAAACAAAGTAGGGCGAATGTCAGTATTTAAAACTAAATATTAGTGGATATATTTTGAAACATTTATTTAGTTGGAATAGGTAGGGTATTTTTTAAGGATTTATTAGTTCCATCTTTCAAGTACATTTAATGATTTTCTATATTGTACCTATGTAAAGTCTAGGACTGCCACCATTTTTCCAGCAAGTAAACTATAAGTATACCAGAAGTCACACAAAAGATATAAAAAGGACGTTCTAATATTGACTCAAAAAACAATATAGAAAATCTTTGACACCCGTGTCTCTGCAATTTAACGAAAAAAAGAAGCTAGCCAAATCCAAATATTTTACCTTGTAATATAATAATGATTGTTTCACGCAAAATGCTTACGATCAAACTTTATTAACCCGAAAATGTATTTTCGCGTACTTTATTTTTCTCATATATAAAGTACAATTAACCCAAATAAAATACAACACTTTACTGTAAAGTACGGGTGGCACCCCTAGGAATGGCCATTTTTTTATATTACTGCAATAAGAACTATATTTAAAAAATGAACTCTAAATGTAATGTTTTTGGCTGTATAACATACCGTCTTTGTACATTAAATTACAAACAAAAAGTCAAATGTCAATTCTCTTTGTGCAAACTGTATAAAAGTGACAAGCATTTTATTTAGCGGGTAAACAAAGGTATTTAGTGTAAAATTATTGATTCAAGCTCATAAAGAATACTGTTTTAGCAAAACCATTGATTCTAGTAAAATGTTTTATAAATAAATAGATCTTTTTATTAATTTCAGTTTTTATTGGTCAATCAAAATGGAAAAAAAATATAATACCCGAACAGCTGATTACGATGTTTGACGTTTAGTGTTGCCACATTGTCATTGAAAATCCTACTGTTAAGTAAAAATATTTTATTGGATTGTCAATAATAATTAATATTTTTTGTTCCAGCTGCATTTACCAGCGGCGAGGAAGAAATAATGAAGAACTTAACCACAGTAACTTGGGCCCATGCGGTCAACAACAAAACATACCTAGAAGCTGCATTAGCAAGTAAGTAGTTACGGGTCTTTTGATCTATGGCAGTAACAGAGTGGCACTATAAAGTAAAAATATTTTTAAGGACATTATTTATGATTGTCCGAGGTTTGCACCACCTATTTAATTTAATTTTTGTATTAAAATCATAATCCATAAAAACCGTTGAATTAATAAAAACCGGCCAAGTGCAAGTCGGGCTCGAGAAATCTATAAAACATAACAGAACAAAAATCACCATTGTTGTATAGGAGCTTCCTTTAAATATTTATTTTAATTTAATTATTTAATTTTTCAGCGATTGTTTAACTAAATATTCTGTAAATATATCGCGCGTCTTCATGTTGCTGTTATTATCTAATATCGAGAAAAAACATCACGTTTATTGTATAAGAGCCCCACCCTTTAAATAGTTATATCATTTTGTTTATATAGTGGTAACTGACAGGAAAGGATAGGACGGGACAGCGAAGTCTTAGTAATACATAGGAGTACGAAAGTTTAATAAATTGGTTATTGATTTAATGGTTCTTTACTACAGTAATATATAGTAAGATTTATCTTTGTACGAAAATTTACTTCTTCACTATTTCCATAGATGGCACTGACATTTAATTCCTGGAATATTAACGCAAAACAAAATATTAAAGTCAAACACGCAAAGAAAAAAAAAACAAGAAAGGTTATATCCAAGGGTAATAATATTAGTTCAAAGTTAGTGGGTCACATTGGTTTACAATAGGATAATCACTTGCTCTTATTGTTGTGCAATAAAATGTGTACTGTACTGTACTGTGCGCTTAGAGAAGCTATTTAATTGAGACCATTATGGATATTTCAAGCATTCAGTTCATCTCACATTTCAAAGTCAGTATTGCCATTGGTCTTATTGAAACATTTTAAACGTTGTAAAACATCTTGTGGTTCGACCCCGGAGGTATCACCGCCAAACCTGTTTCTTCTTGGTAACAGTAGTGGTAAATTGCTGTTTTCTAGTTTTTAAGTTGTGGTAAAAAAGACATATTTATTCGAGATCATCCAACTTAGTCTTCAGGAATAGCAACGCATCTGTGATCAATCCAGGATCCGGGATCCTGGATCAATCAGGATCCAATCAACTCCTTTCAGGGTAACGGTAAGAATTTTATCTGGGATTGATTACATATGTCCACGCGCAGCAGTGGCTACTAACCATCATACTCGTTTGTTATTATCGTGCTCACTGGTTGTAAAAAATAGTTTTTATTAATAATAATATGTGAGATACATATATTATGGTGTTTATTTTAACTAAAATACTGAAAAATCACTGGAATTTATTGCCGCTCAAAAATAGAATTACTTTCAAGGTGAAAATAAAAAGAAAAGACAAACGATATTATTACTGAACACAGATGCAAAACAGATAATCACTAAACTCATTACAGACCTAAAAAACACTGTACAATAAAGTGGGCAATAAAACAGAAGGAAACCCAGATGGGTCCTATTCTAAGAACACGCACTTAATAACAATTACGCCGACGGATCGTGCTTCAAAGTAAAAATAGAGGGTGAAATATAACGACTATTAATAGTATCGGCTCGTTGGAGTTTCTTACGATAATGTTGTTAAAGATTTTGTATTAATATGGAGAAATTGAAATAGAAACTTAAAGTTAGTGAGAGATAGTTAAAATTAACTTAAATGAATCGAATTCTATGCTGTGAGAATTATAGCGGCATTCACAAATATTTAAGTAATAGAATATAGATATAACACACAGAATTAATTTGTCGTAATATTGATATTATTAACCACGTTAAGATATAGGCAAATGATATAGAAAAAAATAGATCTAAAACCTAATTAATTTCACCCTTGTAACCCTTATTTAAGGTGTTTCAAAAAGTATAAATAAATAAAGTTATAGAAATATATATAATAACTGGTCAATTCTTTCGGAAATTTAAAATATAATAGGACCAATAGTAGGTACATAAGTACAAATTGAAACAAGTGGACAAGTATGTACCATTTGGATAAGCAGAAAAGCAGTAAAGTAGTATACTTTTTAAGAACGTGCACTTAACTTCACAGGCGAGGTATCAATGCTAGAAGCCGACATAGTGTTAGGCCACATTAACGGCAAGGAAGGTCCGCCCACCCCTATAATGGCGCACCCACCAGCAACGACGTCAGACCTAACCCTGGGTGACTTCCTGAACTCAGTGCTGCAATATAACAACGTGAACTCCAAACAGAAGGGCGTGAAGTTGGACTTCAAGAGCATAGAGGCGTTCGAGAAGTCGCAGGATCAGATCGCGCAGTTCAGTAAGCCAGAGGTGAGTTATGATAATATTTCATGTGAAAATACTTCTTGAATAATTAAAAGATGTATTATGTTTTAATTTTCACTGTAGGTCTGTATTTTCAAAATTGTCAAAAAGTTTCGTCTTAATATTAAGAAACTTATTGAATTTCTAGATGTTCTACCAACCGTTCGTGATTCGCACCAAGGTTGTTCCTTCAACGTTTATTTTATTAGAGTATATCGTATAAAAAAAGTTGCGTCATTTAGTAGAATGCGGCGGAACAGACCGACAGCAAACAGTGATATTGTCTTATACTTAATATAGAAAAAATAAAGCTATACACTAGCAATTACATTTTTTTCTTATTATGTTTATTATTGCTAGTCTAACAACGTAATCAATACTTGCGATGCTAAAATAAGATAACATTTTATACAGCTGCATTTGTTCCAAGATTACATTATATATTATTCTAGCTGTTCTACTAGATAAGTATTTTTAGCTCAGTTTAACTAACACTCGATTTCTAAAGCGCCTTATCCAAAACATAAACATAAAGCTCTCTAACACAATATTGCAACACGACTTTCAGTTGACAAACATAAATCATATTTACCATTGATGCTCACAAACCAATAAGCTTTAATAGATGGTCAGCCACATGCTCGAATTGGTGCACTTACACTTTTTAAGTAGCCGGCTCGAGGCGAGGGAATGTCAATTCATTATTCACACACTACATCACGTCTTTATTTAAACTCCACACCAGTTGCTACAATTATTCAAAAGTTAACTCTATTTTCAAGAGCCACGCCTCCTAATCCGTGAGCAGTCAACACGGAAGGGTAAAGCTTGGCTGCAACTGCACAGCTCTTATTACGAAGATATAAGGCGATTTATCCTCTAACTCGGCCTCAATGTCATCCCACGGGACGCTGTTTGACGCGAGATGATATTAATTGCCTAAATGTGTTCAGAGCAATTAGCTCTAACAAGCTTATTTATACAGTGAGTCAGAAACAATGGGCCGTGGTAGACGACACCCCATTCGTCTTATGGAGATTACACTGACTTTAATGCTCTCATCTTAATCTTTTCGGTCGTAAACGAGGAGTTCAGAACAGCAGACAGGAAATGCTGTCTAATAGGATAGTTACATTGTAATATTAATTATAAATACCTACAATAATTGTCGTTAAAATAACTAAAGAAAAAACCATTAAATCAGAGTTTACAATTCTCATACAGCTAACTGTTGACATAAAATAAATTATTTTAGTTTACATTTTTAAAATTATGTATCTCATTTGCAGTCCAGAAACACATCTAATGTGTATGTAAATCATATGAATTTAACAAATAAATAGAACTGTACTTTTTAAACACAATAATAAAATATTTAAATCATCGGGAGCATTACGTACTTGTTTCACTTATGTAAAATGTGTATTTTTATGATAATTTGTTTTTCTAGATAACATTCCCTCTCTGGCTTAACGCTGATATCCTAGCTGGTCCTGTAGAAGCGAAAACAAAACCAGTAGACCCTGTCAAGTTCTTGAAACTGGGTGCCAACCATCCTAGGGCAGTGCTGTCCATTGGCTGGACTACCAACTACGGAGGGAATATCACCGAGGGAGAGTACAGCAGAGAACAGATCGGCAATATGCTGAGACTCGTCAACGAGAACCACGTCAATCAAACGGTCACGTTTCCAGTAAGTGAAGCAGTACTAGTAGCAATAGTAGTACTAGAAGTAGTTAATGAAACATTTTTAGTTATAAATAATTGGTAAACAGTATTTTCATAACTCATAAGTTGTATACTTTAGCCTCTGCGATGATGAACCAGCCAAACAGACAGTCTGTCAGTCAGGATAACTGTTTTTTTATAAATATAGGTATAGGTACACATATGACCAGCGCATCGTGACACATATGACCAAAATTACACTTATCGAATCAAAAAATCAAATGAAAACAATTAAAAATCGAAAATTATTATAGATGACAATTTATAAAAAGTAACTTACAACAAATATATAGTAGATTTTAGATCAGTGTTGCCATGACACATCACTAATTTTAATGGCATGGTAGGAAAAGATTTAGAATAAAATCTGGTTGAAACTGCTGAAAATTCCAGGTGCGCGCTGGTTTAGCTTCAAACAGCCAGCCGGTTCTACTAGACCTGCTTCGTGAGACCTCTTCCCTCAACTCCTCGATGACGGTGTGGTCCAGCGAGGGCGATGCGGTGGAAGTGGATCGCGTACGAGCCCTCATCCTCACTGTAGGGCTGGAGAGGACGTACCTAGACGTACCTCCAGAGCTCGCCACCAGATTGCACCTGCCCCCGCCTGATACAAAGACCAAGCACTAATATATTGTAGCGTATTATTATTCGTCGTTTCATTTATTCCTCTTGCCCATTTTACCCAATACCCAAATTATCATTCTTTTATGTTTGCCGATATAACCCCTATAATCAATTGTTCCATTTATACTCATATTTATATTTAAGGATGTTATTTATAATAAATAAAGTAGTTTGATGGTATGTGGTAAATTCTTAACACCTAGAGAACTTGATTATGTACTTAACCAATTTTATACAAAACAGCTCAACCTGAAACCTATCACAGAGAAATTGCTACTTCTGCGAGCTAAAATGACCGCCTTGTATGTAATTTTGCCTGAATGGGCCTACCCACCAAAATGCAAAAACCTTCACGGTAAGAATAAGGGTTAGAACCACCTTTACGGTGAAGGAAAACATCGTGAGGAAACGTGCACATTTGAGTTCTCTAAAAAAAAAAAAGAGTTCCCAAAGGCGTGTTAAATCTACCAATTCGCACTTGGCCTGCGCCGTGGACTATGTCCTAAACTCTCATTCTGAGAGAAGACCCGTGTCCAGCAGTGGGACAATAATGCGTTGACGATGACCACCTTTAAGTCTGTGTTGTGTATCATAAGGCCTCACAACTGTAATATTCAGGTGATCTACATACACAGTAAATAAACTCGTCAGTCACGTCATCTATTTTAACGAGTTAGATTAATCCTCAGTTAACGGCTAACCTCTAGTTGTGTACTCCCATTGACCATACGAATTAAGAGCAGTTAAATCCAATTGCATAGTTTCGTTCGAGGTTATCGTTTTGCATATGCCTAATGAATTCTTCGAAAGTCGCTTATTTTATGGTTGACGCTATGTTGCTAGGGTTCTGTGAAGAAATTTAATGATTCCGTTTATGGGGTAGATTTAATTATTATATTTATGTGATTTAGAAAAATAAAGAAGAAAAGATTTTTAACGAATTAAATTACTTATTTATTGTAAAATTTTAGTAGTTTGTTCTTGTTACCGACTGCGCCAGAAAGAGGGTAATTCTTTTTGAGCGTATGTATGTATGTATATTAGTTCGTATAAAGGGTTTTGCGGATTATGACGTATCACATATCATTAGAATCGTCTCAGTTTGCATAGTGACATGGCTATATAATTAAAAAAAAAATGGCGCCTGGAAATAGACGAAAAAGGGGGGGACCATTTTTTTACTATTACGACAATATGGGTATCAAATTAAAGCTAGTAAATAGGTCTATCTAAAAATATATATTTTGTAATACTTCTCCTTTACTATTTTGATAAAAACTCATAAGTTTTAAATTAAGTATAAATATATATATCATTATGAACAAAAATTTCGTTTTAAAGTTTTAAGTCGGGTTTTTTGTTTTAATGTTTTAACGATGTTGATAGTTACTATGTAGAAGTATCAAACGAGCACAGAGTCTACCTGGTGGTTAGAGGCCACTGTTGCCCATGGATATCTGTAATCGATCCCAAATAACGGTAAGACCTAAGTTTAGCACAAATGTATTACTTCCCCTAAGGTCTTGGAGGAGGAGGAGGGAGTTGGAACGACTCGGATAAATATATCTCTCTTACGACACCCTGCAGACTAGAATACAGCAATGCGTAACACTTTTTTTTTATAAATATGAAGTAGCAAACGAGCAAGCAGCCCACCTGATGGTAAGTGGTTACTGCCGCCCATG